>JAOUZG010010699.1:1895832-1949377 GCA_026289955.1 Argiope argentata
ATATTTCATGTAAATAAATAAAAATTACCTTGATATTTTTTCATTTAACTTTTCAATGAATCTATCGTTATTTTAGATTTCATGTTGTCAAAATTGCCATGTCCTATTTATTGCGATTTATTGATTATTTCATATATTTAATTAAAAAATATTTCGTTATTATTTTTTAAGAAAACCAAATTTAACTATAATTTTTAAAATTGGAACTTTTCTGAGATATATCTATATCTTTAAAACATTTTTTTTCCAAAAGTAATCTCTTGACGGGTTTTGTCACGGGATAGTCAACGTGCTGGTTCTACAAAACTCTATATCTATCTATACTAATAATAACATGAATGTATGTGAGTGTGTCAAAGTTTTGTTTGATTGTTTGATCTATAGCTACCAAATTTGGCATGATTATACTTTGGAAGGTGGAAATGTGCATCTCTGAGCAATATTATTAAGCAGAATTTTGGCGTTTATCTGCAATAACTTCCAAAAATATTATTTCAAAATAATTAAATGAATAAATAAATAAACAAGTTGGATGTTGTACATGTATTTTTTTAAAGAAAAGATCGTATTCAATTCTACCTTAATAAAGTCAATATTATTTAAGTTCGACTTATTTAACCTGTGGCTTCATGATATATTTTCGGCTAAATTTCATTTCTGAAGATGTAGAGAGAAAAATGCTCACCTCTTTTTTCAGAGCAAGGTTATACACCAGGGCGCAACCTCTGACATTGGTATCGGGATGCTCGGCCAGCAGCCCATGCACGGCCACTCGCACCGTTACCTTGCAGTTGTTGCAAGGCTTTCCATCCTCCTCCCATTCCGAAATGTACGTCAGCCAATCAAAGCTGCTTCCGTTTGAGCACAGGTTGCACATCTGTCGGCAAAAAAAAGAGAATAACATCTGTATTAAATTCACTTTAATTAAAGAAGGTATAAAATGAACTATTTTCGAATAGTTGAAGAAACTAGCGGGGGGGGGGGCTGCTTTTGGTTTACTCTTATACTTCCGAAATATGACGTGCTGTCTATTCAGTTTCGTCACACAGTGAAAATAATTGAATATGGATTGTGCACCCCTTCCCTTTGATAGAATAGATCCAGAATTCGGTACAGATATATATTTTCTATCTCAAAATTTCATTTATCTAGTTTGCATAATTTTTTTAACTATCGATTTCATGCAGAAACAGACTTATAAAGAGAAATAATAACTGGTAAATTACATACTAATTTTTTCTGGTTACCGCATTGTATTCCTCAGCTGTCACCTAAGTGCAAATAGACGGAAGGACAGATATGTTTCGCTTTGATGGATTTTTTTACAAAAATCAATAGAGATATAACTTTTTTAGAGCAAGGATTACATTACGAATTTCTTTCAATTTGAGTTTCTCCGTTTTTGAGTTGACTTTTCAAGAAAAGACATCAAAGACGAAATTTCAAAAATAATGGAATTTTGAACTAAAATATAGATTCCATCAATATATTGAGGTTAGTGTTTTTGACATTAACAATGCTTTCGCCGGCTTTCTGGCATAGCGGTAGAGCGTCTTCCTCGTGTTCTGGGAGTCCCGGGTTCCACACGCTGTCTGGGCATGTTTGTTCTTCTGTGTGCTATCCGTGAGATGTATGACTGTGCCTCCTTGTAAAAAGGGGCAGTACAAGCATATGTGGTGAGTGTGTAGCTAAGTCGTACTCTTGGCCCTAGTTAGCGCTACTTCAAAAACAAGAGACGCTCCTTTCGGCTTAAATCTATTGCTGTATCAGCGGGGGGCTAGTCCATGGTAAGGGCCATTAGCCACCAACGACAATAATTTCTCTTTCAATATGAGAAAAAAAGTTTTTTTTTAATATTTTACTTTTATACGAAAAATACAAAGAAAAAGTATTAAAATTGTTGTTGAGCTTTAACTGAGTAAGGTTAAAGAGAGAAAATCATGCATCTGCCATGACAAAACTTGACTGAGAATCTGAACCAAATTACCAAGTGACATTTTTAGTTCTTCTCTTGATTTATGCGTAAACTAGTGTTTTGTGTTTGTAGCCTGTTCAAGTCTGTATTGATTATGTTTCATTAACTGTAATATTTGTGATTACCATAACTATACACATCTTTAAATATCTGCTGTAAATAAATTTCTGATTCTTCGCCCATTAAGACCGTCCGAACCGTAACAATATATTAGAATTTCATTGCCTCTTTTCCGTTGATATCAATATATATGTAGCACTATATATACTGTAAATAATCTTATTTATTTGTTTTATTGCATTGTATCATTTCGACAAGCAGTGAAAAGTCTTAATTTCTGAAAAAGAGAGGAAATCACTTTTATACTTTCTTATTAATGATGAAATATTCTTTTAATCTTAATTTAAATATTAAGGTCTCCGAAATTTCCCATTACATCCTTAATTGTAGTTGTGGTCTTTAGTAGCTTTGAGTTCTGTTAAATGGAATATTCTGGGTTTTTAGAGTCGAAATTTCTTTTGACTCACCAAGGCGCAGACTTCTGCCTGCTCTTCGGGCGAGAGGGATTCAATCTTGTAGAAATAAGTCATGAGATGATGCCTCTCCCTGTCCTGGTGAAGCAGCAGAATGATGTCTTCTTTGAGTGCTGCCGCCTGGAACATCTTGAGAGTGAGGACGGGAATCTCGGGATGCAGGTTGCGATCGTTCAAGAGACGACCTAAAGAAACAAAGAAAGAAATCCATTTAAATTCTTAGGAAGTAATAGGGCCTGACTAAGTCAGGGGCATACGGGGCAGTTACCTCGGGTCCTCACTTAAGTACCCCCCCCCCCAAATTGAATATAAATTTAATGTACGTTTCCTTTTTTAATGAATGTTATTCATTACTAAAGTAGTAACGCAGAGGGGGCAACAAAGAGGTTTTTGCCCCAGACCCCAACTTGGCGAAGTCGGGCAATGGGAAAAAGTTTTATTCTATATAATTGCTAATTCATTCTGTATACGGTAAAATTCGTGTTATATGAAACTACCATATCAAATATTTTGATAAAATAATTCAGGCGATTATAAGAATGTTCCTAAAATAAGCTTATATAATTTTGTGTTAGAGGAACACAATGTTTTAATACAACTACTACAATTTTTGTCCTTTTTTTTGGTACTTACGTATTATGCTGTCTTCGCCAATGGTTTAGTAACTCATTGGCGGTGGATTTAAATTTGGCGATAAAGATCAACGGATTACACCATTGCCGGATTGCCATAATTGGCGGTTTAGCAACTCAATGACGACAACTTCAAATTTGGTGATAAAATTGGACGGTATAATGCATAAATTCCTTTTTTTACTCAGAAGTAGTACTGGAGGAATGAGAACATTTATAATTCAGCATAATCCGTAACCAACTATCACAATATAAATTTTGTGTTAAAACTTCGAAATGGGTGTAATTTGCTTTGAAAATGTGAGCCAATTTCAACCAATAGCTCAACAGGTCATATAAAGTGTATTAATTTTCAGTGAAAAGCAAAATAAAATTTTCTTTAAAATTTTGTGTAACAATTTTATCTGAAGAATGAATATTTCAGAAGTGGTTTCTTGTCTCATAGCAGTATCCAGATATTTTAAACCGTAAAAGAAAAATCTGCTGTTTGATAACAATTTTCCTTTTCTATCTGAAATCCTCCTATCTATACCTTTACTATTTGAGCTTGCAAATAATAATGAATTTACATTTTGTTAATCCCTGATGGGGAAAAAAGCTAGTATAAAATTAATGTACATTTGTTGATTACGTTGTCATTCGATCGATTGTCCTTCGAAATTAGAGATTTAGCTTTGAGTTTAATGGAGTAAATTCGCAAGAAATGACAATCACAAAACAAACATAGATGAGTATACAATCTATCAGCTCATTATAAAAAAACCCTGTATATATGCAATTAAAAAATCAAGCTAATTGTAAAATTAATAATCTTACTGTATCTATCTTACATCTTTTATAAGCACTAAAAGCGAAAGACATACTGAATTTCAAAATAGAATCAGCACGATGACTTTGACGTGCTTCAAATAAATTTAAATCGATTTAACAGTCCAGTTGGAGCTATATTTATCTTGTTATTTTCAATAAAAATTCTTCCGTTGAAAGGATGGCAAAGTTTAGGAAAGAATTTCTTGAAAAATAAACATTATATGATGAAATATCTGTACATCGATACATCTGGGATACATCGATGTATTTCGATATATACACCACTGATACATGTTGGTTAAAATCAAACTATCTAATATATTAGATCGTTTTTTTAAAACCATAGATGCTTAAAGAAGTAAAAATATGTTATTAGAGGTTGAAATCTTGTTTGCAAAGAAAATAATCGTCTGCTAGGTTACTGATGAAGATGAAAACATTATTCATTACAAAATTATTTGAAATACTTTGATTGAAAAATGTTTTTGCTAGTATATTTTATTAATTTTCGTTTAAAATTTCCGCATTAAAAAATAAACTAATTCAACTTTTTAAATAAGAGTTCTTTATTTTGCTGATACGATTCGTATAATACCTGGTATTTTGAAGAAACAATCGTTCCTTTTCCCAAGATGGTTATTTTTACTCTTTATTGAAGACAATGAATTCTTTAAGCTCAAGTAATATTTAGAAACTGATCTAGGATTTAAACAGGATGTAAAGCAGGATGTAAACATGAATTTCTGTTTGTCACACATTTCCACAGATGCGAAAGAAAGAGTTAAAAGTGAGGGAAAAAGGTTTACCAATTGCCTCCAGGTGCGAGGAGCCTAGGGCCCAGGCCCCTCCATCTGTGGTGAGATATTCCATAAATTCGTTTAGGTCCTTATTTTCTTCTGGGGTCAATTTCCCTTCTACTAATTCCATGATGCGTCTCAACAATTCAGGACCCTGGAAAAAGAAAAAAAAAATCCTACTAAATTTCGAGTTTTTAATACGTAGAATTTATGCTTGATTTAAGCATAATACATAGAATTTAGACTTGATTGCATTGACCATTGAATTCTAAGCGATATTATTTTTACTTCAATCATAAAAGATAATGGCTAAAACAATACCGTGCTAACTGAAACGAATGCGATATTTCATTTTTGACTTTGAGTAATTTGATATTTGTAAAAGAAGCAATTTATTTTAAAATTAAAACTTAAAATACTACAAAAGTACAAAAGAAAAATTGATAAAATTATAAAATCGGCTTGAATGTCATTTCAACAATAACAAGATAGTTTGTATTTAATTTTTTAAAAATCATTAAAATTTTTAAAAAAATCCACGCGAATAAGATTTATATAAAATATGAATTTTTAAATATAACTAAATAATTCAAAATGTATCTTGAAATGATTTTTTTAAATTTAAAGATCCACTAAAAGACGGTTGACGCCAAATTTAACAAAATTCTTTCGAAAGAGATAAGAATTTCTAAAACCATAAAAGTCCACGTTATAATCGAAAGTTAAGCAGAAGTTCTATAAAAAAAAATAGATCTCCAGTGTTAAAACACTGAGAATCATTGACTTAACTCTTTATGTATCCCACATATAACATATATTGCAACTTCACAGTTATCTAGAATGAACTGCCACTTACATCGACATTGGGGAAGAGCACAGGTGGGTCTTCGTACCTCCTTGCCCTTCTAGGCGTGAAATTCGTCTGTCCGTCTTCCTCATCATCCAAGGGGACGCGGGCAGCTCCATTGCTAGCCTCAACCCCATTACTTCCTTCCTGTAAAATAAATAAATATTCAGCTTAAAAACTGCATCTCTGGAATAATTGAGATGCTGAGAAGCTATACTGATCTGATAAAAACTTTGTCGGTGGAGTGTGGGTTCAAGATCTTCTAAATAGGAATAAGTTTCAGTAAATTCGAAGATTAGGTTCCTTTGTAAATATTGTAATCTTCAATCATTTGATGATTTCATTTTTTGTTTAATGTTATTTAAATGAACATTGAAAAATTCTTTTACCATGCATTTGATATGCTTAAATATTATAGAAGAACTTATACTTGAATGCATTCACTAATAATATTAGATCCCACTTGCAATCCGTTTTTAAATAATTTGTTTCGTAGTTATAAAAATGTAATTTTAAAATTATTTTTCATTCTCCTTACGGTGCATTATATTTTCGAAATTTTAGTCACATATGCTGTTGTATTAACTCAATGTAAAACTATATTGTGCTACCAGTGCATCTATGACTATGCTTACTAAGCAAAAAATAGCTCTTAAATAGCGGAAGATTCTAAAATATAGCGGAAAGCTCAAGAGTAAAAAAGGAGGCGTTTTCTAGCTTCCATTTTTTTCTTCTAAAACACAAATTTTTTAAATTGAATTCAAAACACTTTCAAACAAAGGTTATTAAGTTAAAGTTAATAAAACTAATACTAAATAAAAGATAGGCAGACATGACATATGGCTTTCTCTATAATATATATTTTTGAAATTTAATTATGAGTAAATAAATTAATTTAATTTCACTCCACATGAATGATAATTAATTTGTGAGAAAAAAAACAATTACGAGATACCATTGAAAAAAACAACCATTGAAAAATGAGAACTGGAAAATTTTAAAAGAGGCATTTTAATTCACTAATAAAAAATGCTTATAAAATTATTTTTATTAAACTTATTCTATTATTCATTGTTTTACTTTTGTAAATTGACATTAATAAGCAAAGAATGCTATCTTTTTTTGTTCTTAACATCTCCATATTTACTTAATTATTTCATTTTAGATATCAATGAGGTGAATAAAAAACCTCATTAATTTGGTTAGCTATTGAAGTACCACAGAGAAGGTACATGGTACTAAAATGAAATGCTTTTAGCTTCATAAATAAAATTTCCCCTTATGTCAGTTCCTCATCAGTCTTTTAATACACAAACAAAGAAGCGTTTGAGGGCGAGTTAGGCCTGGGAGCATAGCACAGGCTCAAATGTAATTCTTAATGTAAACTTAATCTGATTGAAATCATAAAAATGAATTGCTCTGAAGCCATCTCTCTGTTTTCTTTCTAGATAGAGGAATATATTTTTTAAATGGCCGAAATTTCCACTTGGATTGTCTGAGGGGCAAGAGCATCATTTGTGTTTGAAATGCTGAAATGACGTCCTAATGGTCTAGTTTTATCAACTTATAATTTAAAAAAAAATATGACAAACAGGGGGCGTGATATTTCTCAATATTTCCTGTCACTATAGGATATTTAGTAAATGACGACGTTTATTTGGTAAAAAGTCTCTATAAATGTTTGCACAAGCACGAAATGTTGCTATGATAAATAAATGGCATTAATTATCAGTAAAATTATATATAAACTTTGACCTTACCTGTGGAAGACTCAGTGGTTCAGTGGGCTCTGCAGCTCCAGTACCGTTACTCATGATATTTGTTTGTTCGGGCTGGTTCTGCTTTTGTGGTTGTGGCTGCTGAGGATGAAGGGGAGGAGCAGATGCCGCTGCTGCTGTTTGTTCTTGGGAATTCTGTGCTTCCTCGATTATCTGCTGGGGATGCTGCTGTTCAGTGGGTGGAGATTTGTCTTTGGGCTTTTGTTGAGGTTGTTCCACAGGTTGTGGCTGCTCCTTGGGTTTCTGTTTGGGTTGCTCAATTAGCTGTGGCGGCTCCTTTTGTTTCTGTTCGGTGGGCTGTTCTTTAGATTTCGAATGGCCGTTCACTCCGGCAGACGATTTTTTCCTTCTCGTCCCGTTCTGCTGGGGCTTAGGTACGGGGTCGTGCCCGTTGCGTTGCTCCTCGGCCACCCGTTCGGAGTTTCCAAAGCTAATTCCTCGAGAACCTTCGGCCCTGAGGCTCAGCTTGTTGAAGTATTCTTTGAGGGCGTTACTGAGAGTTCTAGAAGAGATTTAAAAAAATCAGCTTCAATGAACCACAAATTGAAATCTAATGCGAATCATTAATCACTCATTCCCTTATAGTACACGGGAACAGATTTTACAATGAAATAACAAGAAAAGAAATATAGGAATGTCAAAACATAATGAAATTCCAACAAAATATTTGAGGCTAACTGGTAATCAGGGCTTAATATTTTCAGTTCTATTAAATGTATCACTCAATTTGCTTTGGGATAAAGGCCAATTTTGCTTTCCAATCAATAAATTAATAAATACCTGAACTAATATATTTTTATTTTCTACCAAAAAATGACGCTCATTCATATGTTTTAAAAATATTGGATTTGCTTTTAAATTTGTTAACATACTAAATCGTGAGTGGACTTTTCCATTTAATGTGCAGTACCTCATCATTGTGTTCTTTACAGAAACCTTCACTTGAATAGAATAACATACGAAACAAAATCACAAATTTTACATGTTTAACTGCTAATAAAAGTAAGTATACTACTTCTACTGATGAAAGAAATTGCTAGGATTTCTGGAAGGATGTAATTTTGTTATTTTTGAATAACTTTTGAGAATTTTTATTATTTTAAAATCTTTATGCTTCATTTTATGTAATAAATAATCGAATACATAGTAAATGTGTTGCGCTATTTATTTCTGATACATTCTGTGTGTGGCACTTGCCGTGCGCAAGCCCCGCTGGTACGATCAGCAGAATTTAAGTCTAAGAAATGCGTCTCTTTGTTTTTACAAGTAGCGCTATCTAGGGCTAAGAGTACGACTTAGCTACTCACACGTCACAACCCTTTTTAGGAGGCGGACTTCATTTATGCATATTCACTCATTCATCTCAGATCCTAATTTAGACCTGGAACAGAGAACGATCACCTCTGACCCAGTACCCTCAGTGGTATTACTCTCGACATGGAGGACTTTGCGACCACAAACAGATTTAACGAGCACCAGCCGCCATACACTCCGGGAATCTTTTGGCCGGTGAGCTTCAAACTCATAATCTAAGGAGCAATAGTCCAACGCTCTACCAACCAGGCCATCCTGACCCTCTTATATATTTTATTTGTATTAACCCTTTCGCGACGGTTGCCGTATATATACGGCAGCCACTTTTTCGTCCACAGAGGCTGACGCCGTATATATACGGCAGCCACTTTTTCGTCCACAGAGGCTGACGTCATCTAGATACGGCGGCGAAAACGTGGCGAAGTATAGTCAGTCACTCTGTTGCGAAAAATAGCGAAGAGTGGCACAGGCGCGCCGTCGCGAAAGGGTTAATAATTTGATGTTTTTATTTTTATTTGGTGATGTCAAAAATGATGGTTAGAGTAGTGTTTAGATTACTTTTCAAGTTTTTTTTTAATATACTGAATTTTTGTATTTTGTAGCATTTTCCATTTCATATATTTATAAGGCCTAAATAATATCATGTTTGAATTTGCATTTATAAATTTAACTCTCCACCTACAATTAGAACAATACATTATCTGTCATCCTTATCCCATCATCTATATAGAGGTGTAAGCTATGTAAGTAACGCCTGGATATGAAATATTTTCACCTCTGAGGTTTAGCAAATGTATGGTGGCTATCATCAATAGTGTAGCAATGGACTTGGCATTTTTTTTAACACTCCCTCGTCATATTTGGATTAAAAAAAGAGCACACACTCTTTAAAGTTTTTATCTCCATGACGTTTCTTGACTTTTTCTATAATCCTTTCTCCCGGTCAAAACGAAATTATATTTCCGTCGTTTTAATCCATACCCAACTTCTCATTTTAATCGGCATGGAGCAATCAATTAACCCTTTAGCCGTTTTATTTTCCTTACTATCTAATAAGATGGCACCTTCTATTTTGGGAATATTTTCTTATTTTGATTCAATTGGAAATCCATGGAATACTTGGCATATCTACGTATTCGAAGTCATTTTACTATTGGATTATAATTGTTATGAATGATTTATTTTTTGTTTATAACTATCAAAATTCTATAAATCGATGCACTTACGGCGTACGGGCAAACCGGTTAAGGGGTTAAAAAGGAAAAGGAAATCGACGATCGCAAATTTCAAGTTATATGAGAACATTATTATTTTTAAGTCATTATTTGTTTTAATTAAATTGTCATTAATCAGTTTAAACCGGTTTGAAACAATAACAAGACTTCTCTATCGCTCTCCCCCTCTCTATATATAATAATAAATTTTTTAAACTTTTTCTTTTAGCTGACAAACCAAATTTTGGTGCTCAATCGATTTTCAGATGAAAAATATTCACCATTTTTTAAAATATCGACGCATGCATAATCTGATAGTTTCGTGATTGTTTCAAACTGGTTTAAACGGGTTAATTATTTAAATTCATTAAGACAATTCCTAAGAATTCAGAGATTGAATAATTTGGAAATCAAGGTGGCGATAAATCACTAAATGTGATAACCTTCTGCATTGTTTTCTAATAACTCTAAAAGCGAAAAGTGAATGCTCCAAAAGCGATAAATTGCCAATTTGTTGCTTATTCATTTTGAGGCTTCAAAAACTTGCCATCAAAACATCATGTTCTCATACACTAGTAGCACACAAATATTGTACAATATTGATCAATATTCGCAATATTGTTTAATATCATATGATATCGAACAATATTGTATAATATTATGTTCTGGGTATGATAATAATAAATAAATAATTACTCATAGATGCTCGAACAAGCAGCGAGAGCAGTAAAGAATTTTCATATGAAAATGATAGTAATAATAATAACATTGTTTGCAAATAAAATATGAAAGGGAGAAGTGATAATGGGGATAAGCTTTGAATTTAAGCCTTAGACGATGTTGATACCTTAACTAGCATCTTTAACACTTAGTGTATCAGTGGATAGAAAAAGCCCTTTACTACGAGGAAGCAAGAAATTCCACTCATTCCCACCTGAAAGAAGCTATTTCGGTATCGAGAGCTTTATGGATAACAAAAAGCTTCCGAAACTGAAACAATCGGGTTCTATTTTAAGATGTAGTCACTTCCATCTTTATAATTCTTGAAGGAGCAAAAATGCAATTTGTTCCCCCAATCTGTTGGCGTGGCCTTCAGAAGCAAGAATTCTGGGAATTCAGTCAACTGCTTTTTCTATAGATGCAGCTTATTCTATGAATTTATTTAAAGACACGTATGTTTATGAACGAAGATAAAGATTGCATTGGAACTGGTAACTAAATCATTACCACAAAAACTTTTCATCTTAGTTTGATCCGGAAGCTTGAAAAGTGCAGTGTCTACAAGAGTATAATGTTTACGATTTAAAAGTTGCTTATAATAATGAATTCAGTCTTAAAAATAGTCTATTTTTTAGACGTGGATTTTGAAAAAGTTACCTTAATTTAAGTAATCTGAAGTTTAAAGTAAATAACTTCAGAGGAAATAACGTATTTTTGGTAAAGTTTTAATTAGATCAATGTTTCATTTCTGAAATATGCAATTATTATTTTGGATGGATCTTGTTTATCTGAATCATGGTGAGATGCTGAAAATGGCATCTGAACTAACACCCTATGAGCCGAACTTTCCAATTATGCCACCAGGAGGATGCTTTTCATTCACTCTGGAATATTTTGCTCGTTTTAAATTGTGAATATTTGATAAAATAGAATGAAATCCCCCGATCCTGTTTCATCTCTGCACAAAACCCAAATATATAGAAAAAAGACGCGAAATTCTATTATAAGAATGCAGTCGTAAAATTTCAAATTTAATAATAAATTAATTTGTTTTACAGAAAAGTTTTTAAAAATTTGAACTAGTTACGAACAAAATTAGTTTACATTATTATAAACTAATATGACTATTCGCTGCCACATTTCTCGGTGTAGCAGTTAGTTAATCCTTTTTTCATATGTTCATAATTATGTTTAATTCCTAATCAATGGTGATCTTCAAAAAAAAAAAAAAAAAACCCAACAACTTTGAGTTGAAATTAGTTCTGAAAATTTTCTATCTACGATGCCATGTAACGTCATCTCGAAAACTCTTCTGGTATTATCCAGAAATTATCAAATTTCCTGAATCTCAATTCAGAAATTTTTAATCATTGGAGGGAAGATGAGTGTCAAAATTAAACAGAAAACCGTAAAACAGGACATTTTGATTTTTTAACTTATAACAGCATATATGCTTATAACAGCAGCAGTGTATAAACTGAATTTAAAAATATTCAAGGTAATTAGGATTTTAAATTGAATTTATTCCCTAATATAGGGGGATCAAACACTAAAATTATTCAAAGATTGCTGTAAATAAGGGTAATATATTTAAACCTTTAGAAATTTGATAGAAATTTTTAGAATGTTTGTAAAGGCATGTGATGTGATTACTTAAGTATGAAAATTTTAAACGAAAGATTTTTTATGCTTTTAATATCATACCATTGAAAAACACTGTCTTAAATTTAATCCTCTGAATATTAAATTGAGTAAGCAAGTTTTATATTCCTTGGATGGTTTATGGTTGATCTGTAGTACAAACGAGGGGTGCAGGTTATAGGGTGAATGTAATTTAGTGGGTGAAATGTCTGCTTTTCATTTTGACAATAATCAATTGCTTTTATATGAATACAGAAGATGTTTTAAATTGATTTTATTGTAATGGCGGAATCTTATATAGTAAACGAGTCTATTTCTTAAGAATATTCTCTTGAGTGTTCACCATTCATCTTCTTTCACAAATAGGGTGGCATCTGTTTAAGCTGAACCGAGGCCTCAGTTAGTGACTACTTTAATTCTCCTTATCCATTCTGAAAAGAATATTCTAAATGCGAACGAGTCTATTTCAACGAACCCTTCGCTAACAAACCTCTCCACGCAACTACACTCAAATTTCGATTTCTTGTAGGAGTAAGAGAATTATTGTTTTGTAAATAAGGCTTGATATTACTGGTCATAAATTTCCTAAGAATACTCTCGCTGTAATGTAACTCCACTTCATTATTCCCATACAAATTTCACAGTTCTTACACAGAACCCTACTTCTTTATCATCGAACCAAAGAAGAAAATTAGCAATTAAGTATTTGATGATACTTGAAGACAATTTGAATTTCAGTGCAACAAATTTATGTAATCTATTGTTGAAAGTTAAGCAAAAAAATCTTTTTTTAAAATTCAGAAAAATAAAATGTATTGAAAAATTGATATAATTTAAAAGGTAAAATTTAAAATGATATAAAAATAATTTTTTTGTGTTGCTATATTCAAATGTCAAAACTCCTCTCAACTTTCAATTAAACAACTTAGTTAATTTAATCAACTTAAAATTCAAAAAAATATTTATCATCTTCCAAGGTCAATTTCTTTCATTTATGCTAAATTCGGAACTCCCAATCAAACGGTCTGTCTGTAAAGTGCCGATACACATAACTACTTATTATTCTTTATTATTATTAGAGACAGACATCTATGATCATATATTTATGTTTTTTTTAGTTTTCATTACAAATAAAAATAAAGTGATCAATTGTTTCTACTAAATTGCATTATATTTTGCTTACTATTACCTTACAATGTTTGGAAGTGCTATATAACCGTTTAAGTTCGCACGCATATCATATTTATTTTATATATTTTGTGCTAATGAAAAAATATATATAGTCTACAAGTACATTATTTTTCCTCTTAAAATGCACCATATTTTAATCTATTATGATATATACATATGCCATAATGCATAGTTTTGAAATATAGAAACATAATTTTGATTAATACAATACTTCGATGGAAAAATAATGGCCGTTTTCTACGAATATCAAATAGAATTATCATAGTTTCTTCACTTTTCAACAATTTGTTTTTAAGCTTACTATTCACATTTGGTAATACCGTGATTTTGCTGCATATCTGTTTCATAATATAAAAAAATATATGCATATTTTTTTAAATACCAAAATATTTTTTTAATTTAAGAATAGCTTTGATTCAAATAAGTGGCAGTTTTTCAAGGCTAAATTGTGTAATAACCGTATTTCCTAACCAGAAACTTCTGTTCTGTTCTTTCTTTTTCATCTAATCCTTAATTTAATCATTTTTCTAATCATTTGATTGTTAAACAATTCAATGTTTATTTAGTCAATATAAAATAACACATTTCTAGCATTACATTTGAATATGCAAGCATAGTAACAAAAAAGTTTCTTTTTCTTTTTTTTAACAAAATAATAAGGGGAAAAAATGAAATATACTATCGCAAGTTTCAAGTTATCATGTGAGAACACTATAAGTTATTATTTGTCAATTAATTTAACTCATTAAGTAGTTTAAACCAGTTGGGAAAGGCAATACTTTTAAAAGCAAGTCAACCTTTTAAAAACGCACCTGTTTTCAAAGAAGAATGCATAATAATAATGTAATACTGTTAAAAGCAGTAAAAAAATACATGCGATTAAAAGATATTACTGAATATTGCCATTTATACTTAATTCATTGCCTACGCGATTTCGAGCTTCAATTATTCGTTGCCTTCAATTATTCAAAACTCCTTAACGAAAATATGTTCTCACATGATACAATTATTCAAAACCCCTAAAGAAAACACTATATTTTCAATGATAAAAAGGATATTTAATAAACATAAATTCAGCTCAACAATGTATGATACTTAGATCTATATAAATTTGTTAATGCATCTTTAACTATTTGCTTTGGGATGTATAATCGAATGGATCTAGTACCATAAAACCTAAAAAGCCATGTCAAATATCTTTGTATCATGTCACGGATATGAAATGTTCAGGAAGCAGTTCCATTTAAAAGAGAAGAACTATCTGCATAACATACATAAATAAGTTTATTTGATTTTTATATAATAAATATATTAGAATACAATATATTTTTCAATTTTCTACTTTCTTTGCTCAAATAATTTAAAATTCATTATAATTATCAGAAGAGCAAACCAAAGCAGATCCTTAACCACTTGACATACGAATTTATTTAACTTTCTAATTAGATAACTCATCCTATTTTGGTAATTTATCGCTAATTTGATCTTTTAAAAATAATGTATGGAGCATTTGGGATACCAAATCGTTTCCTATTGATTGTTTTGTCTTTAAATACATAATTCTGTGACTTAATAGCAGACTTGAAAATAAAAATTCAGTAATTCGATGCTAGTGTCAGACACGTCATTGTATGCGAAGTGGTTAATATTCTGGTTTTGGAATCCCGTGCCAGTTATTCCACAAAACTGGTGAACTAACTTTTTACATCACTATATTTAAATAACAAATTGGCTCGTAGCAAAAGCACATGAAGTCACACGCAAGTATTTCATACAAACTGTAATTAAAGATAACTCGTAATTTTGCTCAAAAAAGTAATAAATAAATTAATAAAAAAATAAGAGACAAAGCATATGAATTATTGGGCATAAAAATTTCACACTAAAAAACATTTTGCAATAATTTTAAAATATTCTATGCCATTATATACCTATATATATTCCTAAACATTGAAATTTAAATTTGAAAAACATGGTTATCAAGTATTTTATAACAGCAACATCGCAGATTGAAGTTCATTGTCTAGATTATGTAATAGGTCTCTTATTGCTCAACTTATAACACAAAAGCAATTAACATTTCGGTTCCGTTATCTTTTTTGGAACGGATACCAGGGGAACGGAAGTTGATTTTTTCGGTGAATGAACGGATACTTAATGAACGTGGATTCTGCATAATAATGAATGATCTTAGCGCAGGCACCGAGAGACAAAGAACATTCGTACTCACCTCTACATCCGCGGAGAACTGCACACAAATAGTAGAGGCAGGCGTCCGCTGCACATACGGGGTGCAGCAATCCAAACTAACGCACCGTCCTGAAATAGATTTTCCTTCCCAATTTTGTTCTGGAGAAATACGATGAACTCATCTCCCTCGTCTGCTGAAGAAAGGGTTCTTCACCGAGGCATCTGTCTCGACATCCCCTATCTGCATGCTGACTAGTTCCTCCAACCCCAAAGTACGTCTTCGTCATTATTAACGATTCAAAGAAAATGTTTCACTTTTGCTATCTGAGTAACGGATAAAATATTTGTAGATCGTATTCGTTTGTAACGGCATTTGTCATCTGAACCATACAAGCTTTCGAAAAAGTGGCGTTCAAAATTTGTTGTAACAGTAAAGTTGAACTGCTCATTGGAATATTTAAGTAGAGGTTTCTTGTGGTAGTTAACGAAAGATAACTCAGTGATAGAAATAACCGTCTTCAGAATTGCAAAGAATAAAAATAAAAATTCTGAAACTCCCTCCTTAAAAAAAGAACAAAAATAAGACTTCAACCTGCTTTCTATTTTTAAAAGGAAATGCATTTTTTGTGCATTCTTTTTAAATATTAGTTATCCCATTTCATTTGCCAAAGATGGACTTCAGAGCTTTCATTTTAACCACTTCGCATACAAAGACGTGTCTGACACGCACATCGAATGACTGAATTTTTATTTTCAAGTCTGCACGCCACAGAATTAAGTATTTAAATACGAAAAAATCAATAAGAAAGGATTTGGTATCAAAAATGCTCCATGTATTATTTAAAAAAATCAAATTAACGATAAATTACCAAAATAGGATGAGTTATCTAATTAGAAAGTTAAATAAATTCGAATTATGTCAAGTGGTTAAGAAAGATGTAAAAAAAAAAAAAAAGACGAAGAAGAAAAAGATTGGTCGCAGAAGTATTTTCGTTTTAACTTTTTAAAAGCTTTTTCTCTCATTTATGAGAGCAGATTTAACTATTATAAGCATTTTTTCTCCAAAACTTTCACGAAATAATTTATTAAATAACAGAATAACAGAAAAAAGAAAGGAACAAGTAAATTTATCAATCAGAGGAAGCGTTGGAAAAGTAAGAACAGAATAATAAGACCAATAATAGCAAAAGCAAACAACCCTAAAAATACCTTTTATAAAAACAACAGTAATAAATTACGGGAAACACTTTAAAAAAAACCAAATGAATTTTTAATTGTGCTTTTAATTTAAAAGTAAAAACGCAAATTGTTAGATCAGTACGCTATTTATAATGATTTTATAAAATAAATTCAATTAATAATTTGATCATAATTTTAAATTTAAACCACTGATATATTTGCACCATTTATGTCTTAACATAAATCTGCTTTTCTTCAAATTGTATATTTAAGTAGTATTCTTTAACAGTTATATTCACAGGAAAATGAGGTTATTTTGATAGTCTAGGATTATTTCATGGATGTCTTGATGCCAGTAATGCCTCGAACATATAGAAAGTTTACTTTTATCATAATTTAAAGCTTTGAAAATTTATCGAAGATTAGTGATAGAAGTTAATTTTTATTATTGGAAAATAAAATCTTTAAATTTAAAGTAATTCTCTTTAAAATATATTAAAGAAAAACAAACCAGAGAAATATTTTTATCACTCTTATAATTATACTTAGCTGTGTATTAAATGAGTCAATATCAGTAAAATAAATGAGAAATATTTAAAAATACGCGCAGCTTGTTTTTAATTATTGTTGCATGATAGTCTAAAGTGAAGCAAACAGCAGCATAAATGAAGTGAGGTAATTTAAACGACGTAATGTTTCCCGTTTTCCATCTTTTTCCCCAATTCTTTCTATTAGTTCACACTCACCTTATATATATTGTTCAAATTTTTAATGGTTAAAAATTATTATTATTCATTCACTTAAGTTCAAATACATTTTTTAAACTTGTAGTGGATGACACTCAATGATAATATAGTTTTTCAAATATTAATTCATTAATTTAGTTATTTTTTTATTAATTAAAAAATAACTTTCCCAACAAAAATCTTCTTTTCTTAACCGTCTAATGAGTAAGACTTCAGTTTGTATTTTCCCAACGCTATTGAGATTAAGCATCACGTGCTTTCGATCGATTATTTCAAACGAATCTGTTTATTTTCTTAGTGTTTGATGCATTTAAAATTAAACATTGTTATTTAATCACCTTTACGGTTTTATTTTGAAGCGCTTTTGAATTCAAATAAAACAGAATAAAGGAAATTAAAATTTTCTAATACGTTACCCCAATTGCATTACTCCAACTGGCTTAGAAAATCCACGCATTTGAGTTGCCCCAATTGGCGTTAAAAATTCACGAATGCGCTGTGTGTCCTGATTTATTTTCAATGAATACGGACTCGATTTTGTTTTGGCCAGACATAGTTTTTTTTATCAATTATTTATATGAATTTTAATTATTTGATAAAAAGTAACTAAAATTTTTTCCTTTGTTGACCTAAGTAGGAATTGGCTTAATTTTTTTGATTACTTGTTTTCTTTCATTGTTATGTATTCTTCCATTATGAGTTCTGAATAAAATTGGAGTTGCATATGTTTTGTCTATACGCCTTTTCTTGATATACGCACGCAGTCTCGTCTGTTAAAATATCCAAGTTGGGCATAGTGTTCGCCCAAAGCGAAGAAAAGTAGCGCCTGGCAGATGACGGTAGTTTTTTTAACGTTAAAAAAAGGAAGATAAACAGGAAATTTTAGTGTTCAGATAATTTATATCTCTTTGTTCCCATGCTTTGTCTTTCGGGAACTGATTTATTAATTAGTCTGCTAAGACAGGTTTTATATGATCTCTGAAATAATCAATGGCGTTAATGTGTGAATACTTTCATTAAAATATTTCTGAATCCAGTCTTGATGTATAGGGTGGTTATTATTAGAGTGCAAGTGTTTGAAAGACTGTAAAAACGATGTAAGTTGAAGAAATTTCGTAGATGTTATATTGGCAACACGGGGAAATGAATCACACAATAAAAAAAATTAGATCATTTTTTTTTGTAATAGATGGCGCTATAAATTATTAAAACGTTGTTTCTGCTCTGTACAAAATGAATACAACTTCAATTCTAAAATCATTATGACCATAAAAGTCATGTGCATTTAAGTTATAGCCATGACTTTGTCAAAGATAGAAAGTGCTTAGTTAGTAAACTGTACAACCAAAAGAATAGCAATTATAGTGCTGCTTTGGAAGAATATCGCCGTCTTGAAGATTTGAGAAAAGGATCGATGTCTGTGAAGGGTTTAAAGAAAATGATTAATAAATCTGAAGCAACAGGAGAACTCGAAGTGCTACCTGGAACTAGAGGAAGAAGATCTATGAATCAGGAAGTCGTGGAAGAGATAAAGTAAGTGATGGATTCAGGGTTAGTGGATCAGCGACCTGTAAGCGTTAGAAGTGAAATAAGGACTTTATCAATGGGTTATCAACTTTACCATGGGCGACCATGGGCAAAGTCTTGATTTACATTTTAAGACGCTACCCGTATAAAATTAAAGATTTGCATCACTTGATACCAGGTAATTCACAACAGAGAATTGATTTTGCTAGTTTCATTCTTGCCTTAAAAATTTCTGTCTTGTCTAAAATGTCTCGTTGCTTTAAAAAGCAGCATTACTAGGTATGTCCTAGAAATTCAGCAGGAAACATTAGATGCTTGTGTAGATCACGCTGCCTTGCGTGAACAGCATTTAATAGGACTTTAAGGATCCCATATATTGTAATACATTACTCATTTTCATATTTTTACAAAGAAAAATGTTATAATTACAAAGTATAAAATATTGTCATTAAAAAACGCCACCTATGACCAAAACTTGACCAAAGTTTTTTAATTGGGTAATTTAATTCACTATGTCGTACATATAACATATACAGAATTTATTCAGCATACCCAAGTAGTTTTTCTTAAAACACTTGCACTTTAATTATAGCCACCCTCTATTTACAAATAATCGATGACTTAAAATAATCGAGATTCTGCATAATTTTGTAAAGTTCTTTTTACAAATAATTGCAGATAAAAATTCGTATTATAAAATTCAACAGACTCTGACATTTTTAAAATGTTGTCAACTTAACTGATCGTAAGACGTTACATTTTACTTATTATTTGTAGGCTTCACATTAAAGGCAATATTTTCTATTTTGATTTTTGTATTTTATTTAGTCGCTTTTGGAGAATGTTGGTTAAATATTGGTTACATTTAATTCCAGTTAAATAGTTTAAAATACCGTTTCTTGATTACGGTTTCGGCAACGATTGTAATGGTTATGTCAAGTATTAAAGCCATGCTATCTTAATAACCTTACTGTTCATTCCAATATATCATAGAACTTCCATGACATCATAGAACTCTAAAAAATTTAAATTTTCAGCCAATCTATCGTCTAAATTTCTGCAAAAGGAATTTTACGTTTTTATTCATCTTACAACACTTATTAAATTCAATCTTTCTTCTTTAACTTTCAATAATGGTAACCTGCTAGCCATTCTGACCAGAAGATTCTCGCTCTTTCTAATAAAATTATTCTTTCAAAGAATACTTTGCACGGCGACTGACGGACATTTTTCAAAAATGAGTTTTTCATATTTAATGAGATCCAAAACGCGGGGATTCAACGAAAGTTCTTTTTTTAATTATTTTCTCAGTTCTAACTGCAAATGAGAAAGCGTAAAATATCAATGGTATTAAATATTGGATGAAACAAGATTTTTTTTTTTTTTTTTTGGATTTCGAAGCAATAATGGAAACTATTTTTAGAAATTAATCAAAAAATATTTTTTTAAAGGGCCAAAAATGAGAGTAAATTTCCTCGATTATTAAAGGTAATCTAAAACAGATATTGGTATCATTAAATTTAATGATAATTGAAATTTAAATCATTAAATTTAAATCTGAAGTTATTAAGAATAAACTTAAGAAAACTTATTTTTATTATCAATTCCTACAATTAGCTCACACTTTCCCTATATATATATATATATATATAATCTTGATCTAATTTTGAGTCGTTAATAAAATACTTTTTACTCATCCAAGTTCAAGTAAATTTTTAAAACTTATAATGGATGATATTTGATGTTAATACAATTATTTCAAATATTTATTCATTAATTTTTATAAATTAATTAAAAACTGATTTTCTTTCCAAAAGTCTTCATTTCCCCACCGCCAAATAAGTAACGAATTCAGTTTGTTTTTTGCCCCACGCCAATGGGGTTAGGCTTAACATGTTTTCTGTCTATTATTTTAAATGGTTCTGTCTGTTTTCATAACGTTTGATGCGCTTAAAATTAAAAGTTGTTAATTAATCGATATTTCTGATTCCCTTTGAAGTACTCTCGAATTAAAATAATACAGAATAATAAAAAAAGAATGTTCTAATCTGTATTGCATCACCCTAACTGGTATAGAAAATTCAAGCTTTTTGCATTGTCACAATTGGCTTTGAATCCTCAATTGGCATTGAAAATTCAATGCTTATGTAGATGGTAGGGTTGACGGGGTACCTAGCTCCGGCAGGAGCTTAACCCCAATAATGGCAGGTTGCACGGACATGGCTCTCTGTATACTGCGTGGTCCTCTGCGCTTGCATCTTGAGATGAGAGACAGCCTGGGTGGGTGAGAGAGGTGGCGAGTGTGAGGACTCATTCTGATTGGTTGAGAGAAGGGTGAGGGTGCGGGGGTATGCTGCTTTTGCAGATTGAGTGCTTTTAAGAGTTAAAGTTTTTTAAAAGATGAAAATAAGAGAAAATATTTCATTTTTTGCAAAAAATTAAAGTTGGGTAATTAAGTAGGTAATCTGAAATGCTTAGTTTTAAGGTCTGACAGAGAAAAATTTTAATTTAAGAGGATATTACGCGGTCTTTTATTTTTAGAGTTAGGGGTGTAGATTGGGAAATTTTGGAGTGGTTTATAATCATTTTTATCAAGCTTGTCATAGAATTTGGTGGCTATTTTTTGAATGAATTTTTTGAGTGGGAGGTAATCAAGTGCCTGGTACATTTTGGTATTTCTCATGTACCATTTCATATGGCAAATTCTGCGAAAAAATTTATTTTGTTCTACTTCTAAAAGTTTAAGATTACATTTGGCAGCATATCCCCACACAGAAAATTCAATGCTTATGTAATTCTTGATCAATTATTTATAGGCCGGAGTAGCCTGATTGATAAGGTGTTGGATTCGGATCCTTCGGGCTGCGAGTTCGAACGTGCTCGGTGGAAACTCTCTGTGTGTGGTGGACGTTAAATCTGTTTTGGTCACAAAATTCTCCATGCGGAGAGTAATATCACTGGGGATACTGGCTCGAAGGGGATTTTTCTGTGTTTCGGATCTGAATTACGATCCACGGATGAATAAATGAAATGCATGAATGAAGTCCGTCACTTAAAAAGAGTTTGGGACATATGTGAACTAGAAGTCAGACTTCTGCCCTCGGGTGCTCAGGGGTCATACCCTCAGAAGCTACAGCACCCTTTCTTCTGTAGTAAAGTGGAACATGAGAACAACAACATTAACAATCATTGTAATTATTTAATAAAAAGTAGCTAAAATAAAATTTTCCTAATAACCTAAGCAGGAATTGATTTTTAAAATGTTGTTATATTACTTGTTTTTAATGGATTAAAATTATAATTTAGATATAAAAAGAAATTCCTTTTATCCTCCAAAGTGGTCCTAACTTGAAGCGTAAGTCAGTCTGGTATGCAAAACGTAAAACACACACACACACACACACACACACACACACACACACACACACACACACACACACACACACACACACACACACACACACACACACACACACACTGGAGATAAAGTCATATCTCATAAAACCATCAATCGAGTTAGTTATAATTTTGAGTATTTTAATTCCTTCAAGCGTACACTGGCAGACAGGTAGACTGACATATTTCCTGTTATTAAAATTCGTTCTCATTCTTATGCTAATTAGATATCAAATTTAATTTGTCTGGTTCGTTCCATAGTCGAATTATTATGTCCACAGACAAACCGATAGACCCCTTTATTCCAATATTATTTTTCTTAGATTTGTAACCTGAGAAGTTCAAAGCGTTGAAATTCACAAAGAATGTGACTATGACGATTTTATGACGATTATAACAGGTTTTACTACCTTGTATACGTAGTATAGAGAAAGTATAATAATCGTCAAAAGTTCCGAACTCGAGATTTTGATGAATCTACACCTTCCAGACCTCTCTGAGTTCGAAAAATACATTCTTGGGAAATGTCCTTGTGTCTGTGATAAAGATAACCGTATCTCTTGAAGCTAAATGAATGAAGTCTTGTTTACGATATTTATATTTAAGTAAAATTTGCCGATTTCTATTAAATGTTGTGTAAAATCTATTCAGAAGTCCTGCTATTCGAATATAGATTAATACGATAACTACAAAATAAAGAGAGAGAAAGTGATTAATAAAATTTGGTGCACAGATTTAACACCTATATTGGTGACTTTATCAAAGTATGAGACAACATCAACAACGGGTTGTGAGTCTGTCGGTCTGTGTTCTGAGATATATGCTAACACAATAATTCAAAAACGCAGCTTCTTAAATATATCAAATTAGGTATGATACTCGGCGACTACAAGTAAACTTTTGTGTCAAATTTTTGTTTCAATCGATTGAGAAAAAACAAATCTGAAACAAAATGTCGATTTTATTACATTATTAACTGCATGCTAAGAATTAATCGCCAAAAAAATCGCCAAGAATCACACGATAGATTCAGCATAAATGTTGAATTTACGCCAGAAATTGATATTTCGTAATTATTGTACGTTAATTTCCTACAAGGCGTTATGACAGGTTTATTAAAGAGTATTCGAGAAAGTTTGGGGGAGATCACTTTAGCTGGCTATCTGCATGTTTCGTATGCAAAAAATTAAAAATGATACGAACTTTCGTTTATTCCGAAGTACGATTCATTTCTGTTGATGTTATTGTTGTTTCTTATGGCACTTGCCATTGACAAGCTCGCTAAGGTAGCCTGCGATTTAAGCCGAAATAAGCTTGATCGCACTGTATATGACAAAGTGCAGTTAACATTTAAACGAGTAATGCTTTTTTTTTCTCTACTTGTAAATATGGAATTACGTAGTTTAAATTTTTAGAATATGGTTAGATTCTATTTCGTTTTTAGATTTTTCATGTATATAATAAATAAGATAAGTGCAGGCTGTTAAGGCAACATGGTTTGATTATCATTTGAAGATATTAAGATTTATTGAGGCAACTATGAATATCTAGTTATGCTTAAGAAATTTAATTTTTAATTATCATATTTCCAATAACCAACTAATCGCTAAAGTAGGCTAAATATTAATATGAAGGAAAAAAATCTAACTGTGTCAGATTTTACATTTCAAACTGTATCAAATTTTAGTAACTCTGATGTTAAAAAAAAAAACTTGTTGCACTTTGGTGCATATATCTTCTTTCTGTTAGGTGAAAAAAACAAAGTCTTCTATATAATGTAATTTCCCCCCTCTTATCGTTGTTGTTGTTTCTTATGGCACTTCCCATGGACCAGCTCGTTGTGGTAGTCGGCGATTTAAGCCTAATGAGCGTCTCTTGTTTTGTAGCAGCGCCAACTAGAGCCAAGAGTACGACTTTTGCTACTCACTCATCCCCTTCGCTAACACAGCCCTTTTTTACAGTGGAAGGAGGGAATATACACACACCTCACAGATGGAACAACCATTCCCTGGCCGGGACTCGAACCCGGGACGGCCAGATCATGGGGAAGACGCGTTACCTCTCTACCAGGACGCCGACTGATTCATTTCTTTTATATAAAACTTGCTTGAATGTTTCCATCGCATTTAATTGGCTATTATTTTATATTTATATTTATTCTAAAACAAATAATTATATGTTCTGAATTCCGCAAATGCGTTTCAAAGTAAGAGAATAGTTTCAATGCTAGTCAGGGCAGTGGGTGGAAGCTCTGGCATCGATAAAGCACCCTATAATATTCTACGTAAAATTTATCTCCAGCCATTTTCTTTGTTTATTGTTCAACGTGCTTGTGTTGGCAGGCTCCTAAAAATTTCGAAAGTGGGCGTGAATAGGACTCCTACGCAGTAGCGCGTCTCCTCTTTTGTCAGTTGCCGGCGTGAATTTCTATTCTCAGGTTTGGAAGCATTCGAAACTTTTTAAGTAATCGAACGTTCTTTTCTCTGAAATACCGCAACTATTCTTTTTCGTTCCTTAAGATTATACATAAGAATAAATGTCACTCCAGACTGAAATTCAACTTAATTCTTGAATATCCGACGTTCACATACGCAGAAGTGTCAAAAAGTGCAGAATCCTTTTAGAAAATAATCATTATTGAGAAGAGAAATAAAAATAAAAATAATCCTTTGCTAAATTTAAATTATTTATTTGGTTAGCGAAAAGTTTAGTTGTTTAATTGAAAATATTTCTGTTACTTAATATGATAATCTCTATTAATAAACAAAAAGAAATTTGTATCAGAGTCATCTACCATATTATAAATTCCGATTTCCCGTTCCATAGGAATTTTTGAGAAATTGAAATAAAAGTGTTAAAAAAATCAGATCTGATATTGCATCAACTTCGAAGTAGTAATCAATAGAACTAAAATAAATGCACCAAATTAAAAGTTAATAAAAATGTTTTGTAATTAGAGAAAAATTATGAAAATAAACAGAAAATCAGACTTCAATTGTTTTTTATTTTTTTTTTACAAAATTTTATAAATAAACGAAAAGTATAAATTATCAAAATATTTCTCAACATTGTTGTTTTAATCTTATAGTTTTTCTTTTTCTCTTTTGATGTGATGTATTTAACGAAGTGCATTGATACAAAGCCTCATTCGGAACTAGAATCCAAATAATCCAGAGAAAAATAGAATCTATCATAATAACTATCCGTTGAATTATTCTACATGTTAAATCGGGTCGTTTATAGGAGAAAGTTGTACGCTTAGTCATACATCAGAAGGAATTTAAGAAAAGAGATTGTTTGTTATTATGTAAGAACATGATGTTATTTTGGGAATGAGGTAGACAAAAATCCATAGGCGAAAAATTGAAATATTATTATCGGCACTAGCAGCTTAAAAAATCACCTTTTAATAACGCATTGCCATCGCATTTACAAAAGCTTCCTATTTAAAAAAATAAGTTAATGACTACAACAAATAAAACCTAGAAAAATGTCATTTTGAGCACCCGATTATATGAAATGAAATAAATAGGAAATGCGACATTTTCTTTAAACATTAAATGCGGCACAAAGTTTTCTGGATTGTTTGCAATACTAAAGGGACTCATTCAATGAAACGATTAAAATAAATAAAAATATAATTTAGCTCGCATGAGCACGTGGTGCTTGGCCGTTCAAGAAATCATGTTCTAACATGATATATTGAAATATGCATAGCAGATTTCATTTTAATCTTTTTATGTTTTTATTTTTGTTAAAATTATGTTACGTCAAATAATGACAAAGTTGAGACTTGGAGGAAATACAATATTCAAATGTCAAGGATTTTAGTTCTTTGACTAGGTACAATCATAGATTTTTTTTGTTTTGAATTTGGGGAAAATGCTTCATGTTTTCCAATTTTGTATCTCCTTAATAATTCGTTAAATAAATAATTCATGTTAAATTTTTTTAAAATTAATTTTGTCTTAATTTTGAACATTATTTCTTGCAGAATTTTTAATTCCTATTTTATACATATAGAGATATGCATAGAATTTAGCCATTTTAATGAATACTCCAGGTTCTGTATCATAATATCACCATAAGTGATTAGATAAAGTGGGCAGGGATCGTAGATTATCTGGTGTATTTCTTGATTTCAATATTTCATCCACTTGAAAATCAGATACATTTGATTGAAAAGTTTTAAAGTAGCTGATTTTTTAAATTTTTATTTATTTTTTATATTGAAGTCAATTATTTCTTAAACTCAGCACCAGATGGCGTCCTGCATGCGGAAGGATAAATTAATTTAACTTAATTATTAACTAACAATTAGGTTCATAAGATATTAAAAATGAGTAATTTCATCAATAATTTGGATTTGAAAATTTTTTCTAACTTTTAGCATATTAGAAAGTGAATGAAAAATCGTTTTAAATTTTAATTTTAAAAACTCAGGATCATTCAAGTGAAGTAAAAAAAAATTTGAAAATTTCAGGGAACACCGAAATAATGAACACAAGTTTTACTCATACCGAGAAATAATTTTTTTGAAAATATTTTCTCAGCATTGATTTCAAAATATATTTGAAACATAATAACTCATTTTATTTTTTAAAATTTCTATAGCGCTGAAAAAAATATTTTCTAAAAGCCAAACCCTTATTCAAACAGAGTGAATTTTAATATTCATATTAAATAAAATTCTCCCGTTCAATATATAAAAATAAATTTCAAATATTTGAACAATAATAATTAGATTCTGTTAACTGCTTAATCCGTTCCTCCCTATTTAAATACGAAATTGCATTATAAGGTATATTTGTTGATGCTTAAGAGAAACAATTTAGATTTTTTCTAAAAGAAATTTTAAAACCAGAGAAATCAAAAGGTTGATTAACATGTAATAAAGAGGAAGGGTTTTTATGCTGAAGGAATTTAATTCTAAATTATATATATATATATATATATAAAAGGATATAAATAAGGATAAAAATAGGAGGAAAATAAAAGATTTGAGTGGAATACGAGTGTAGCTAATAATGTAAATATTCGTTTAAACTCTTCCTAAAATTAACTGTCAACTCTCTATCATGAAGAGAAAACTTATGACTTTACTGACTTAAAAAGAAAATTTAGAAGAAAAAAAAAGCGACACATTGATTTTTCATGCGAATAAGGAGATTTGACATGCTTGACTTACAATGCGGTGTGTTGTGCTTGAATTTCAAATAAATAAATGAGAAAGAAAATCTGTTTGCGAAATAATAAGAAACGAAATGATAATTTTACAGCATCAATGGAAAAAAATGAAACGACACTTTTTTCTTGTTTCAAAAATAAATTGCAATACGCACTTGCATTTTTTTAATTCACAGAGCAATCTCACGAGTTTAGTTGTTTTCTTCTGAATTTTCGGGTTTGGTTGACATTTCGTGACAGAACACTAGATTTTTCACTCCTAACTTACGATATAGGATAACACAAACTAATCTTTTTCTGAATTCTCATATAATCGCCAAACCCTTTCAGTGAAGAAAAATGTATGCAAAATAATGACAAAAAGTTTAGGTAAAATTTGGTGATGTCACCTGGTCTCGAAATAAAAAATCGCCAATTATGATGAGTTAAGGATAACCAATAATTACTCACTTGTTCGCAGAAATTTCTTGAGGTAGCTCTCTTATTTCTGCTGGTATGGGGCCTCCTGTGAGGAATTGGCACACTTCTTGACTGAAACAGTTGCAGTTGTGCTCTAGTAGGTGATAAGAGCCAGGTCTGCAGAAAGAATCAGACAATTAGTATTTTACGTGTATTAAATCGCAGAATTGGTGATCAACGAAGGTTTCCACTGCAGATTACTTTAAGTCTAGACCAAAGTTATCATTACATCTCACTCATCAGTAAATAAAATAATACAATTCTATAGGAATAAAACGATGTCAGAAAAACAGATAATGTGTCATCATTCGTTGTAATATGAAACAGAAAAAAATCATTACAATGTGCAAGATTGAAAAATATTCATATATATTTAATTTTTTAAATGAAAAAATTATCCAAATGATTGACTTATTAAATGTTCATTGGATGTTTGTTTTTTCAGATGAATAATGTTCAATAAAACACTTATCGTGTTATTGGACTGATTTTTCATAAAAATTGAAAGGTTTTCAAAGTTTTGTGGGCTAAAAGTGGTTTTTCTTGATCTTCAGCATTATTAATCTCATGTTATTTACTTTCATCTTTTCGATTCTTCCGTATATGACCTATTGTTCCTTCTGTAGTTGTCTCTAAATTTACATTAATGATGAACCAAGCTTGACAATCCACGCAAAAGTTACGGCATTTTCAATGAATTAAGGTAATCTTCTTGATCAAACATCACAAAACCTCAATGCCAAACCCCTTGGATATCGAAACTGATCATTACAAGAACTGAGCAAATTGTTGATTACTAGAATTAGCGAATTTTTTATGTAATTTGATCCGAAATATCCGTTTTTTACTATTTAAGAGTATGATAGAATACTGATCGTAATAGCGAAGAACGTATCTTGATTATAAAGATTGATCGATCTTTATATCCCCGATCACTACAAGCGAAGTCTCTCTCTCTCTCTCTCTCTGTCTCTCTCTCTCTCTCTCTCTCTTTATATATATATATATATATATATATATATATATATATATATATATATATAACAAAAAATTGCTGAAAAATCTGCTGACTCTTTAAAGAATCAAGATCATTCCTCTGATTGGTCCTAGTAAAAAGTTCATAAAGTATCACCTGGACATAGAAATCGATCCCTACAAGTAAAATTTTGACCACTAAAATCAGCTATTTTTTAAAAATTACAATGGATGTTCAAATGAAAAGACACGGAACGTCGTAACAACGTAACCGTTAACAAATTTGCCTATGCACCTACGTAGCGAGACATCTAGAGATTCAATCGTAGTCTCCTACTGAGATCGAAACATGCGCAGGAGAGAGCAGAAGATCTTATAAAGAGCGCCGTCTGATTGCGATACTTTTGGAATTCCTCGAACACGGAAGAACCATTAACTCTGATGTGTACTGTGTGACAGGTTCATCAAGAACAAAAGACCAGGGCTACTCATGGTGGCGTTTTTCTGCTTCATTATAATGCTCGTCCACACGTCTCCAAGTTCAAACATGTAGAACTTGTCAAATTCAACTGGAAGCAGCTCGATCATCCACCCTATAGCCCGAACATGTTGCCCTGCGATTTTCATCTGGTTGTTCCCTTGGAAAAGCATGTGAAAAAGAAGGGCTTCAGCTCGGATGGCGAACTCAAGGACACTGTGAAGGACTAGGTATCGTCATGGCCACAGGAATTCTGGGAACAAGGAACCCTTTGGCTCGTTAATCAATGTGATCATTGTGCTCAGGCCTATAGAGCATACTTTGAATGAAGTCTCCATTTATACCAACTGTGTTGTTTCGTACATTTTCATTCAAGCACTTGTATTTTGGTACGGGCAATCCATTTATCGCTATTTTAATCAGTACATTGATCGTTGCATCTGTGATCAGTATAATTTAAGTCTATTGTATTTAAAACAAAATAAGTTGTACAGTTGAATCATAACCAGTCGTTACATTTCCTGAAAATAGGGATATGTATAAGTATGCTGAATTAAATTTATGTAAGAATTAACTGACCAGCTGGTTTTGTTGGAATATCTTTATTTTAAAGTTACACGAGGGCTAATAGAGACATATTTAGTCGAAGCATTACCCTAAGAAAATACGACTCATAGTCAAGTGACATTTACCTTCGACACAATCATTTATAAAGACTTTACTTTCTGGTATATATAGTATAGAGAAAGCACAGGAGTTGTCAAGAAATTCGAACTCGAGATTTTGACCAGCCGTTACTTTTTAGACTTCCTTTAGTTCGAAACGAATTCTTTGGAAAATGTCCATTTAACTTGGATAAAGATAACTCAGAACTTCTTTGAGATAAGCGGATCCACCAAATTCATAGATTTCTATCAAATTTGGGGCAAAATTCCTTCAGTGGAAGTCTTTCCATCCAAACATAAATTAACACAAAAACTACAAAACGAAGAGAACTAGATAAATGAAATTCATCTACATCTATAAGGTAGGCACCAATCAAATTATAAACCAAATCCAAGATGGAGTTGATTGTTTCTCGGTCTGTACTCTCAGAAACACATAAGCTTGATACCTCGAAAACACAATGATTCGGTATTGGATTTTAACACAAGTCTACTTCTGCGTCAAAGTTTGCTTTCAATCGAAAAAATGTGTACTAAAACAGTTAGTCGATTCTGTATGCCATAAATTAATCGCCAAAAATGCGCCAAGATTCCATGATACATTCAATAAAAATGCTTTAAGCCAAAATTGTATTACGCCAAAGTAAATACTGAACACCAAAGCCATTCAAGACGTATTCTGGGATAATACTTTTGTCTGAGAGTATCTGGTTTTTTTAAAGTATATGACGATAGGTTTAATCTTTACAGGATTCAAGCTTGATATATAACTTTTTCTGAAACAGAATTAAAATTTTTTATTCTTTTATCTTGAAGCCAAATTTGTGTCAAGTATTCTCAAACTAAAAATCATATCTCTGTATTTGTATTATTCTTGTTGATTTGGCGTAGAAATTTGAAAAAAAAGTTATGCTTATTGTGATATTGCCTTGATCATCTGTATGCGCTTCAAGATCCAGAAATCTAGACCAAAATAGCTCTCAAGTATATTTAAAAGCGATGTTATTCTAACTATACTAAATATTTAACTTTGCAATTAAACAAGGCATATTTTTTCTAAATAGAAGCATGCATTCTATTCAATAAAACTCAGAACATTTCTAAATTATGTCTGCTTCTCTGATTTTATTTGGGAATTTTCGTTTGCTTCCCGAAATATCAGTTTTCCCCTAAAAAGTCTTCAGTCTTCAGAACTGCGCACTTTCAGATAATGTATTGTTTAAGAATGTATGTCGAAACTAACAAAACAAAAAACTTAAACTCAACAAAAGATGCAATAATATATTTCAGTCACATGCTTCTTGGATGTTTTGGCAATCCTTATTTCAGAATCGTAATAACGTTCAAAAACAGTGTGAGTTTCAAAATCAGGGAGTTTAAAACTGAAACAAAAAAAAATCTTTCAAAAATAAAAATAGCAGTTGAGCTCAAAAAAGTTAGCTGCTGAATGAGGGAAGTAGGCAGAAATTCGAAGTTCTTTACAAAAGGAATGTTAAGATACATTTAAGGAGAAATAAACATTTTAAAGAGCATGTTCTATACATTTCCATCTTACTGAAAATACTATTGAAAAAATATCTTTAAAAAAATGGGCTATCCATCGCTAGATTTCTTAATAAATTAGTGAAGACGCAGCATAGCATATGAAATATTTTTTTTGTGTCTTATCAAAGAATACTTACAAAATATTTAAAAATAATTTAAAGAAATAGAAAATAAGACATATTAACTTCGAAAGGCATAATTTTGGAGTACTTTAAACTACTAATTGCATTCAATAAAGGTACGTTAAAAACATAAAAATAATCACAAAATGCTTTGATCAAATAACTTTAAAATTGTCTTATTACTGCACCTTCCCACTAATGTATGTTCATTCTCTGATGACCGAAAATTAATTAATAAGATCCATGAAAGTATAATTAAAAACTACGTGAAACACTGTGGATTTTTATTCAATTTTCTTATTTCAAAAACAAAACCCGTTAGTAGTCATTAAAACCCCCAATTCTATATTTGGAGAGCTTTTCCTTCTCATGGTTCTTATTAGAAAACAACATTTTTCACAACGCAATTTCCAGCATGAACTGTTTATCACGAGCATAAAGTTTGAATGTACAAGGTAAACAAAAAAGTTCTTGCCTTTTTTAATGACCCAAAAGAACATGACATACAAACAGCATAGCCTGTTGTTAGCCCTCGAAGTAATTACCATTGGCATCCTGCACCTTCTGCCAACTTGTATCCAGTTGTTCAATCCCCTTGCAATAAAATTCGGGGGGGGGGGGGTTGACGCAAAGAAGTCCGTGAAAGCTTGGCCCACCTCTGATTCATTGGTGAAGGATTTACCACGAATATGATTGCCCAGGGAATGGAAGTGGTGGTAATCTGTTGGGGCAAGATCAGGTGAATACGGAGGATGGCCCAAAGTCTTCCAACCAAGTCTCTGTATCGCATTCCTGGCCACCAGCGCGACAGGTGGCCTCGCATTATTATGCAATAACAGAACACCATTTCGATTAACTGGTGATGGCTCCTTCTGATTCAATGCCTGTTGTACATGTTCCAAATGCTGCGAGTACAGGTCCCTAGTGACCGTTTGGCCCGTTTTTAGGCTTGTGATCGTTCTATTCGAGCTTTATCACAGAGGGACAAATCTCCCGACCTGAATTTTTGAAACCAATGCCTTGCCGTACGTTCATTGACAGCACTATCCCCAAACGCTTGACATATTCGGCGACTTGATGCAGCGGCTGATAAGCCCACTTTGAAGTCGTAAAGTAAACAACCCCGAACGAGCTCCTTCGATACGTTCAGTTCACTTTGCTACTGTACGAGTTCCGATTTGTGGATGTCAGCAGCGGACCTGCGTTTATAACAACTCATATTTCTACTCTCGACTGACGGTTTCTCAATCACGTCATGCACGAATTTGCATACTTATTCTCACTTCTTTCAATGGAAACGCGCAAACGGCAATAACTTTTTTGTTTACCTTATAGAAAACAGAAAATGAATTCATAATAAATAAAAATTAAAATGAAATCTGCCATGCATATTTCAATGTATCATGTCAGAACATCATTTCTTGAAGGGCCAAGCACCACGTGCTCGTGCGAGTTAAATTATATTTTTAATCATTTTAATGGTTTCATCGAATGAGTCACTTTAGTACTGCAAAACGATCGAAAAGACTTTGTCTCGCCTTTATTGTTTTAAAAAATACCTTATTTCCTATATTGTTTCATTTCATATAATCCTGAGCTCAAAATGACATTTTTTAAGGTTTCATTTGCTGCAGTCATTAACTTTATTTTTTTAAATCATATCTTTTGTAAATGCGATGGCAGAGCGTTGTTAAAAGATGATTTTTTTTGAGATGCTCGTGGAGATAATAAAATTTCAATTTTTCGCCCACGGATTTTTGTTGATGCCACAAATCCCATTCCCAAAATAACATTATGTTCTGACATGATAATAAAAAATTATTTAAATAAAAAGTTAGTTATATAAATTTTAATTGAATTTTAGTCAAGACAGGTTTCTTAACTATATATATCAAGCGCCATAAAAGAATTTCCCGTTTAAGTTTTAGCTCTGCCTCTTCCTATTTTGAAGTACCATCTATTATTTGAAAAATATTTTATACCTGTTTTGAAAATTGAATGCATAAACTAATAAAATAAGTAGGAAATAAACAATTTGTGTCCACACTGCGTAAGAAGGCGCAGCCGAATTATCAGTTCTAGCAATTCTCCTATAAATTCAACCATTACTCAAGAAATCTTTAATATTTAGAGCTCCTAAATAACTGAAGTCCAGATCTTCTGGGTTAAAGGACCCTCGGGAGTACAAGAAGACCAGACCGTTGATTGGTTAGTCTCACAGATTACTATGAACATCAACATCAATCTCCCTGCATTATGTCTCAAGAACAATATGAAGAAGTGTTTTCTCGAAATTAGGTCGGATAGATGGAACCTTTCGAAGAGAGGATGACTAATTCCCATTCGGGTGTCATACAAATGGAAATGGAGCTCGTTTTAATTTAATATTTAATCAGTTGATCGAAGGACATTTTCCAATTGCGACCTGTCTCCACAATTTAGGGTTACGTTGTCAAGATGGATGCCTCTGTGGAGATAACAGTTATCCAAACCACTGTGCAACTGCATATCTTATAACACAAATAATTCATTTCACCAATTACGATATATATTGTTCGCAAGAATACTGATAACCGTGATGCTTCTATAAGAATAAACATGGCATCTATCATCATTGAACTTGTCGCGAGTGAAGGTCGCGGTACGAACCTGCGACGCTAGGGCCGGTAGCCGAGTCACATAGCCACTTCACCAAAAGTCAACTTCGGTATCGCAGATGTTATCTGGTTTATGAAACTAGCGCCACAGTACTCCCCCACCAGTGAGTCGGCGGAGAGACGAGCGATTTTTATAGCGACAAGCGTTATGGCGAGTTACTGCTTACTTGCATCAAGTGAATCTGACGACTTTACTTTGCTTGCTTGATGCGTGAAGTGGGGTTGGCGGCTTTGTTTGCTTGCGTCAAGTGAATTTGACGACTATGTTTTTGCTGTGGGTAGATGGCGCCACGACTGTTGTAGGAGGTTGCGTTGCCAAGGTCACCAATGTAGTGTTGAAGGTCGTGATACGAATCTGCGATGCTGGGGATGGTAGCCGAGTAACATAGCCACCACACCAAAAGTTGACTTTCGTATCGTAGATGGCTTTTGAAGTTAGACCCACAAACTTAAAGAAGGCTTTTTATATCTTCATTAGTAACTAAAGTATTCATTGAGAATATTTTCAATATGTTTTTATGTTAACATTCATTGAAATCATATCTTAAATTCTTCGTTACACCGAGATGATATTGCTTAACCATAAATACTATTATTTTGTTTTTTTCCCGATGGTTTAATAATAAAATAAACAAATGGGGTTATTAATTACCATGGATGGGCTATAAGACACCGTTATCAACTCTGTAGTTGCGTTCAGAAATTAGAAATTTTAAGTACCGACTGTTTACACTATAGTGTAAAATATGGACAAATACGGAATTTTCGTGCCTTACGGTGCTTTTATTTCTTTGCCATTAGATTTTATTTTATTGATACAAGTCTTATTATGCACTCAGTGATTCTGATTTGTGTCGAGATTTTCTATTGCTGTAGAAGGAATTCTGAATTATTATCATGTCAAAACATGATATTGTTTGGGGGATGAGGTTTTATGGCATCAACAAAAATCCATAGGCGAAAAATAAAAATTTTATTATCTGTACGAGCATCTCGAAAAATCAACTTTTAAAACCGCGTTGCCAGCCCATTTACAAAAGATCTGTTTTAAAAACAATAATTAAATGAATACAAGAAATAAAACCCAGAAAAATGTCATTTTGAGCACGTGATTATATGAAATGAAATAAATAGGAAATGTGATATTTTTTTAAACAATAAAAGCGATACAAAGTTTTTTTGGACCGTTTGCAATATTAAATTAACTCATTCGATGAAACAATTAAAATGAATAAACATATAATTTAATTCGTGCTCGGCCGTTCAATAAATCATGTTCTGACATGATACATTGAAATATGCATGCAGATTTCATTTTATTCTTTTTAATGTTGACGACGTGTCTGTTTTACAACGGAAGGAGAAGTACAGTAGCTTCTGAGGGTGTGGACCCCTGAGCATCAGAGGACAGAAGTCTAACTTCTGGCTCATATAATGATGACACACACTTACAACATTCGCTTGCATAGCCCCATATTTACAGGGGTCACATTCACACATCTCACAGAGAGAACACAGAAGAACAACCTTACCCTCAATGGGACTCGAATTCGATACGAGGAAAACGCGCTACCTTTGCGCCAATTTAAATTATTCTATATATTGTAACAAAATAATGCATAAAAGAAGGGGGGATGGAAAAGTGGGCACTTAAAAGTCTAACTTTTAGCTCATATGAAAATGACACACACTTATCAATTTGAATTATTCTATCTATTGTAACAAAATATTGCTTAAAAGAAGAAGAAAAAAAAAAGGGAAAAGTGAGCACTTAAAAGTCTAGCTTCTGATTCATATGAAGATGATACACACTTATCATATTCGCTTGCACAGCCCCTTTTTACAGGGGTCACATTCACACATCTCACAGAGAGAACACAGAAGAACAACCTTACCCTCAACGGGACTCGAAATCGGAACAAGGAAAACGCGCTACCTTTGTGCCAGGACACCGGCATATTGAATTATTCTATATATTGTAACAAAATAATGCTTAAAAGAAGAAGAAAATGGAAAAGTGGGCACTTAAAAATCAAAATTATATACGTTATAGCAGTTTTCTAGAATACTACATCATAAATTTATACTACAAATTTATGATACTTCAACAGTGTATCACATTATAAGTATATATAAAAAAATTGTGCGATTTGTCTTACCTGTATGTACTCTCTCCAAGAGCGAATATGTATTCGAGGAAAACACTATAAGGTAATTCAGTTTTTCCGAGAGTCAGAATTTGATCGGGCTCTCCGAGAATAGTCTCACCCTGAAATAAACAGATAAAGGATCAGTGCGGGAAGAAAGTAGGTGCTTTATTGAGGTGCCTAAAACTGCTTTATAAATGGGAAGGTATACAATCGCAGTGAATTTCAAAATAGGTAACAACTCCTCTCGGAAAAGTAGGAGAGAAACGAAATAAATGAATAAAAATGGGGAAAATTCAAAGTGAAAATTATGTGCTACTAATCACTGCATTTATTAGAGTATTGCATCAAAATCTCATATATTGTACAAAAGGAGAATCTTCATTCAATTAATAAAAAATAGATGAAAACTATTTGATGAATTTAATTTGTGACAGTAAAGGAAAATGCAATAATATCACTTTCGTTATACAGAAAATAATTTTAGTAGCAATCGCTGTAAAATTGTAATGTCAAAAAAGTGGCCTGGTTGTGTGGTCTCCATGATCATCAAATATGATTCCTGTAGATTTCCGTATACAACGGCATTGGCAGGAAATTATTTATTCAAGTTTTAATTTCTACAGAAAGATGCTTAACTGTTTATTCGCATGCGTGCTTTCACCTTTATGAGGAATACTCTTTTGGAATAAACATTAGATACAGTGTTTCTGTGCCTCTATACGTATTTTGATATTTTCATCCATATTCAAACTCGTAACTTCGTACTGTTTTATCGATACTGTTCCTTTTTTAATTCCTACTATTAGCTTACACTCTCCCTATATATATATATATATATATATATATATATATATATATATATATCTTGTTCAAATTTTCAATCGTTAATAAAATGCTTTTTATTCGTCCACTCCGGTTCAAGTAAATTTTTTAAAACTTGTAGTGGATGATATTTGATGTTAAAACAGTTTTTTCAAATATCAATTCATTCATTTTTATTAATTAATTAAAAACCAAGTTTCTAGCCAAAAGTTTTCATTTCTTCATCGTCAAATAAGTAACGAATTCAGTTTGTTTTTTCCCCACAAAAATGAGGCTTAATATGGTTCCGGCCGATTATTTCAAACGATTCTGTTTATTTTCTTAGTGTGTGATGCCTTTAAAACTAAACACAGTTAATTTAGTGTAATCAATCATTCAGATTCATTTCAAAGTACTTTCTGATTAAAATAATAAAGAATAAAGAAAATTTAAAAAATTTAAACTGCATTGCGTTAACTGAACTGGCGTAGAAATTCAAGCATTTTGTGTTGCCTCAATTGGCGTTGAAAATTCAACGCCAGTATAATTTTTTGATAAATTATTTATAATAGTTGTAATTATCAGGCCAAGATAGCCTGGTTGGTTGGGAGTTGAATTCGAATCTCTTGGGCTGCGAGGTTGAACCCACCAACTGAAGACTCTCCCCGTGTGTGTGGTGGACGTTACATCTGTCGTGATCACAAAGTCCTCCATGTCGAGAGTAATACCTCTGGAGGTCAGAGGTGATCATTCTCCAGGTCTAATGAATGAAGATGAATGGTCCAGGTGAATGAAATCTGCCCAGTAAAAAGGGTTTGTGACGTGTGTGAGCTAGAAATCAGACTTCTGTCTTCAGTTGCCTAGAGGTCCATACCCTCAGAAGCTACTGCACCCCTCCTTCCGTTGTAAAGCGGAACACGAAAACAATAAGAACAATTGCAATTATTTAATAAAAAGTAACTGAAATAAAAATTTTCTTTGTTAACCTAAGTAAGAATTGATTAAAAAAAGTTCTTATATTACTTGTTATATTAAAGCTTATATTCACTTTTCTGTATGTGCATTGACACTTTTTAAAACTTTCTTTTCAAAAAATGTTAATAAAATTGCATTTATTTTTATGTTCCACAAGCAAGGACTCCCTTTTTGTACAATTTTTATAGTTTAGGACAAAAATCTATATATTTATATGTAATGAAATAATGAAACTATAAAAATGAAAATCAAGGTCATAGTTCAAGGTAGAACCGTAAGTAGACATCAAAATTTTAAACCAAAACTAGGGCTTTCGTTGAGATTTCCCCGATAATTTCTGATGAAAATTGCATTATTTTATTCTTTTGTCTTTGAAAGCAACTAAATTTCATGCCCTCGAGTTGGTTTTTTTTTCGAATTTTAAATATTATATTATAACTCATTTCAAATAGCTTTATTTAAATAAAACAAATCCTTTCACTGATCGCTTCGAAGCAGTAAAATTTTTTTTATAACTTGGTAGTCAGGCTCCATTTTAATTTGTGATATTTAATACCTATCCTAATTGAAAATATGATGCAAAGTTCCACACATTATTTCATACTGTAATTGCTAAATTATCTTTTATTCCTTTCACTTTGAGTCCCAAGGAATTTGACACCTGAAATAAGGAAAATATTCGCGAGAGCATTTTGTTTTGATCCTCGAAAAATCTAGCATATCTTGAGCTAAATTATGATTTCACATTATTCTCATGTATAATACATGTTGGAACTACAGAGAGTGAGAAATTATTCAAGGAACAGAACAAACATAAATAGACTTGTGTACAGCCGACTACCCCGCTACCACTGAACATAGCAGTGTCGACATTCAGTGGTGGCGGGGTGGTCGGCTGTACACATGAAGAAATCTATTTATGTTTATTCTGTTCATTGAATAATGAGCATAATAGACAGGGAATGATAAACATAAATAGACTGAGAGTGAAATAGAGGAACTGCAGAAATTACTGAACGTCCGTTTTAAAATAACGCGTCTTAGACCGTCGATATTTATCGCCAGATTTGAAGGCGTCTCCAATGAGTCGCTAAACCACCAATAACGGAAAAAACCTGTTATTATTTAAAATATTGCTTAAATCTTAACGATCATTCGCCATTTTGTTGGTTTCGTTGGCGTCAATGGTTTATCTCCAAATTTGAAACTGACGCCAATGAGTTACTCAACCGTTGGCGTCGACGGTCTAATACGTAAGTACCCACTTCTATTATTTTGAGATGAACCTGGTAATTTTGAATTCCAGTCAAATGATGAGAATGACATCTGAGCAGGCAACCCTTTCTTTTAACCTTCATGCCAACGGGAGAGCGTTTGGCCCCGATGGATTTACCAGACTCTTTTCTACTGCTATTCTATGCGAAATCGGATCTCGAGCCTGAAATTCTCTGGTTCCAAAACCAAGACAGTACCATATTAACAGATATTCCGAAGCCAAAACATTACCACGGCCCTCACTAGTGAAAGAGATTGATTGCATCTTGAAAGAAGATGCGGATATTAAAAAAAAAGTACTGGATGTATGGAGACTAATATTTATCCCCATCCTCCTCCCCTTAGACTCCTCCCGACAGTTTCAAATTTAGTGATAAACAGTTGACACCAACGAAACCAGGAAAAGGGCGGACGACAGTTAAGGTTTGAACAATATTTTAAATAATGGCGGACATTTACCATTATTGGCGGTTTAGCAATTCATTGGCGACGCCTTCAAATTTGGCGATGAATATCGACGGTCTAATACGTGTTGTTTTAAAACGGACGTTAAAATGTTTCAGTAATTTCTGCAGTTCCTCTATCTCACCCTCAGTCAATTTATGTTTATTATTCTCAGTCTCTTAATATCATTATTCAATGAACAGAATAAACATAAATAGACTTCTTCTTGTGTACAGCCGACTACCCCGCCACCACTGAATGTCGACAATGCTATGCTCGGTGGTGGCGGGGTAGTCGACTGTACACAAGAAGAAGTCTATTTATGTTTATTCTGTTCATTGAATAATGTCTCACTCTCTATAGTTCCAACATGTATTGCACATGAAAATAACGTGACATTATAATTTAGCTCAATTTATGCTTGATTTTTCAAGGATCAAAATAAAATTCTCCCGTAAATATTTTTCACATCGTCCTATTCATAAAAAAAAATTGGTTTTCAATGTAAATAAGATAAAAGGTGAACTTACCGGTCTACAGCTTTCTATACCAGTGGATCCAAAATAGTATTCGCGGCCGTAAGCCACCAATCCTGTGTGCCAGATTCCTGGAAGCGGTTTGCCTGAAAGATGCAAAAAGTTCTTGTTAGCATACGTTTTGATATGAAAAACATTCAAAAAATAATTCTTTTATAAAATTAGTTAATGAAAGAGCAAAATGTTTCATTTGCCTGAATTTGCTTCGAAAATTAAATTCAGATTCATGTAGACTGACTGTTGCTTATAGTCAAAGCAACAACGCAAAAGTATAATTTTCCCTTCATATTTGATGCAATTTTTTGATGATATTTTAGTCTAAATTTTTATGTTAAGATAAAAACTGAATAAACGCAATTTTTTAATTACTCAAATTTTTCTATGGAGATCATCTTCTCAAAACTTAAGAGATGATTAAGTACTTAACCACTTCACATACAATGACGTCTCTGACACGAGCATCGAATTATTGAATTACTAATTTTAAACCTGCAATTAAGTGAAAGTATTCAGTAATTTAAAATGCCAGAATCATTTAGAAACTTTTCATTATCTTAAAACTCGTTACATTATTATAGGAATTAAAATAACAATAAATGTTTAATAATGAATGTGTCATCTAATTAGGAAGTTAAATAAATTTCTATGTCAAGTGGTTAATATAAGTCACAAAGATAGACATTTGTAGAAAATAACTAAGATTTTAAATAACTCATGTTTTTTTTAAAAAAAACATATTTGTAGTTTTGAGCCTTTTTAGGATGATTAATGTTTTAAATTATTTATTCAAAAGTTTTTAATCTTTTTTTTTCAAACTGATACGATTGCAAGTAACATCGAACATTTGAACTCTTTTTTAAATTTACTTTACATGTTGTAAATCATATCATTGGCAGGGCCCGACTTTCCCTAGTTGGGGCCCAGGGCAAAAACTTCTTTGGGGCCACCCTCTTCTTCACTACTTTAGAATAAAGAAAATTCATTAAAAAGAGAAACGTAAAAAAAAAAATACTATTCGATTTGAGGGCCCTCACTTTGGGGGGGGACCGGGGCCTTAGCCAGACCCTACGCATTGGAAGTAAAATGAACCACAAGAAATAAAACCAATCGATAGTAGGCAAACTATACCAGCAAAAAAAGTTTTCTCTTATATTTACATAATAGAGCATCGTGTCTAATTTGTATTTGTTTAATATATTGTAGTAAATTGTGCATGTTTGGAATATTGTTCTTCTGACGATAACTTCATGAATTTGCTGCAAGTAATGTAACACTACAGGGCATGCTAAATTTCATTTCTTTAGCTCATTGTGTTTTTGAGCTATTGTTTTCTTATAAATACTAAATGATAAACAGATAGCCAGAGAGTGAAACGGATTTCATTGATGTAAATGTACTTTTTTGGAAAAATATATGCCGAATTTTATTTATATTATTTATTTCTTGTATGATTTATCACGTTCAAGTACCACGTTCAATATAGAAGGGCAGCTATGTAGATTTTTCGTTGTCATATTTTGCCCGAACTTTATAAATCTGCGATATTAAAGGAATTCAAGTGAAAAACTTTTTCGTGTTTCAGCTATGGCACCTATATACAGATAATACTCCAAAACTTGCATTTTAAAACTCGGAAATGTCTAAAATTAGAGGATATTGTGATACAATTTTTTAATGATTACATTACTTTCTCTCTGTGTCTGCATTTATGAGAAAATAATAAAAAGATTAAAATGAAATCTGCTATGCATATTTCAACGTATCATGTCAGAACATCATTTCTTGAACGGCCAAGCACCACATGCTCGTGCAAGTTCAATGATATTTTTATTCATTTTAATCGTTTCATTGAATAAAACACTTTAGTATTGCTAACGATCCAAAAAGCTTTGTCTCGCATTGATTGTTTTAAAAAATTATCACATTTCCTATTTATTTCATTTCATATAATCAGGCGCTCAAAATGACATTTTTCTAGGTTTTATTTGCTGTAGTCATTAACTTATTTTTTTACTTTTCGCCTACGGATCAAAATGTTTATTTTTCGAATACAGATTTTTGTTGACGCCAGAAAAACCTCATTCTTAAAACAATAGCATGTTCTGACATGATAAAAAATGGTCTATGTCTCGCGTCTTTGAAAAGAAAAAAATTCAAACTGTTTTTGAAATGATTATTAATAAACTGTCAATAACCAACAATAAAGAAAAGAAATGTGATGAAAAGAAGTATTGTGTAATGAATATATGAAAAGCTAAAAAATGACCAATATCTGTTGTCATGACAACAGAAGGAGAAAAAAACAACTTAGAAAGGAAAAAAATTCCAAATTGTTTTTGAGAACAGTATTACTAAATTGCCGATGACTAACAATAAAGATAAATGTGATAAATGTGATAATAAAGATAATTACGCGATTGCAGCTTTTTTTATCGTCTAAAATTACTGTATGATTTTAGTTTTAATTTTTGTAACATAATATATTTCTATTTTTTATCATGTCAGAACATGATATGGTTTTTGGAATGAGATTATGTTTCGTCAACAAAAACCCGTAGGTAAAAAATAAATAAGCTTTTAATAATGTGGTGCCATCCCATTTACAAAAGCTCTGATTTAAAAAAATAAGTTAAGGACTACCGAAAAGAAAAAAGAAAAAAATGTCGTCCTGAGGACGCGATTATATGAAATGAAATAAACAGGAAATATGATATTTTTTTAAACAATAAATGCGAGACAAAAAATTTTTGGATCGGTTGCAAAGCTAAAGTGACAAATTCAATGAAACGATCAAAATGAATAAAAATATAATTGAACTCGCACGAGCACGTGGTGCTTGAACTTTCAAGAAATGATGTTCTGACATGATACATTGAAATATGAGTAGAAGATTTCATTTTTTATATTGGAACTGCAATAAAATTTCTTGATTTTACATTATACTGATTAAATAATGGAAGGACTCGTGCAGAAAACTGCAAAAAAAAATCAACAATATTTCAACAATTACTTAATTTTTATTAAAAATAATAAAACAATGGGGAAGATTATCGAATCCTTTTTTATTTATTTTGGAACTTTGTCGAAGAAGGGCCGCTTCTCGATGAAACTCTTGAAACAAAAGACTCAGAATTCACCTGAAGAGGAGATCGTCCTTGAAAGTTTGAAATTACTCTCCAGTTTCAAGAGCATTCGTGATATCAGGAGAGGGACCGGCGTCGATGAAGTTTGTTGACGGGATCTTTAGCTCCCGGGGTCGCTAACCTAAACGAGCCAGCTATTTCGGGAAATTTTTCACCCCAACCCTCCTCTGTCTTAGGTTGCAAGATACGGTTCCTCTCTTTTGTGTCTATCTCAGTAGGTCAAAGCAGCTCGTAATAGACAACAGATCAATTGCTTATTGATGTAATTGATAATAGCCTGCATAACTTCCTGACTGATTGTGTATTAACGATTTGTGATTAATTATATGCTAAACTGAATTTGACGAGGGTAACAATTGGTAGCATGGATGTGTTTTCCCATTCCAGCGAAGTTCCAGGCAGTTTTTCTCCCTTTTTTCTTTTCTGTGGACGATATTTTGGTGCAAAAGTTTTGGCACATCCCCAACACCAACTTTTTGAAAATATGAGGACAGCTATTTCAGTCGAGGCCGGGATGCGTCGTGGTGTGGAAGGGAGGAAGAGACCCATTCGGAAGGGGAGGGGGATCCTCGTTCAAGCCGAACATTGGTACTGACGGTTGATAATTTAAGGTAACGTTATCTCTGAGTTAAGACATACAGTACAACAAACAAATGATGTGTGTGTTTTTGTAAGAAATTAATATAATCGTTCAGTAAGGTGGCATCGCTTTGCCTTGAGTTTTAACTTTTTTACATTAGTTTAAATTGCTTCGAAAACAATATTGCATTGTAAAATTTTGTCCCACATTCATTTTCTATTTTAAACAGTGACTATCAAATATCTTTCCTGAAATATCTTTCATTATGGTTTCAATTTGGAAATGTTAATGCAAAATAAAATGTGAAATGTAGTACTGGATATTTGATTAGCAGGTTTACATCCAAGAGTATTGCTCGCTAAAATCAAAACTCTGAAAAATGTACAGTCGTAATTTATTTAATGCAAGGGAGAAAAAATAATGCATGAATTTATTTCAATAATTCTAAATTCTTCACTTTGAAGATGAAACTATAAAAATTTCATAAATATTCCATCAATCTTGGAAGCGTAGTTAAAATAGTAGTTAAATTATATTAAAGATATCAGATACAAGGACATTATGCTTTTGATGATGATGATCTCGTGTCCTCTTTGCAACGGAAAGAGGGGCTGCAGTAGCTTCTGAGGGTATGGACCCTTGGACACCCGAGAGCAGAAGTTTGACTTCATATGAGGATGACGCCCACACATTTGCTTGCACAGCTCCTTTTTACAAGGGGGTACATTCACACAACTCACAGATAGTACACAGTATAACAACCCTGTCCTAGTCGGGATTCGAACTCGGGACGTCCAGACCACGAGGAAGACGCGTTGCTTCTGTGTCAGGACGTCGGTCATTACGCTTTTTACTACATATATATAAATAAAATATTCCTACAAAAAATAAATCATAACATAAATTGTGTTTCAATTAATTGATTAAAATCAAAGAAGTCACCAAGAAATGAAAGTTACGCCTCTAAAAAATCTTATTTTTAAAAAATTTAAAATGATGCAAAAAATGGTTTTTGTGCAATGGCTATGGAGTAATGATTAAAGTGTAAAATTATTCTGAGAGACAATTTTTAATAAAACAGTAAATCCATCCAGGTGTAAAAAAATTATGTGTCTAATTTCGTTCGATTCTGTTAAGGAGTATAAAACTATATGAGGTTCAAATAAACAAATGGGCGTTCAGTTTAAAATATATAGATCTCTGTCGCCGGTTTTCTGGCACAGTGGTAGCGTGTCTTCCTCGTGTTCTGGGAGTCCCGGATCCCACACCCTATCAGGGCGTGGTTGTTCTTCTGTGTGCTATCTTCGAGATGTGTGACTGTGCACACCTGTAAAAAGGGGCTTTGCAAGAAAATGTGGTAAGTGTGTGGCTAAGTCATACTCTTGGCCCAAGTTGGCCCTACTTAAAAAAGAAGAGGCGCTCCTTTCGGCTTAAATCTGCTGCTGTATCAGAAGGGGGCTTGTCGATAGCAAGGGCCATAAGTAACAACAACAATAGATTTCTGTCAATAGAGTGAATTATTTTGCATTTAAAAAAAATAGAATTTGAAATTGATTTCAGTTCTATTTCGAAATTTATCACCGATTTTAATTTTATTCATGCTTTTCGAACATCTTTTCTTTTCTATGAAATATATAAAAAGAAAACATTATAATCGTTAAATTTGTAAATTATAAATTTTTGCATTAAATAGCTAAAAGGTAAAATCAGTGCTTTACTTTTTCTTGCAAAATATCCTTTCATTGGTCATATTTACAGCAGTTTCTTTTAGCCATAACCATAACCCATTAAAAAGAATACAAAAATTTCTTCAGTTTTTTCTAGTTCTTTTTTGTTTGTTTATTCAACAATTTCTTAGGATATTACTTGAAAAGCATTTATCAGAAAATGCGAAATGTCAAATTTTATCTCTTCTTTTCTCAATTTTAATTTCGTGAAAACATTAGCAAAAAAAAAAATATTTCAAACTTTATATTTAGTCCATCATTAGACAAACTCCAAAAATAGCGCCAAAAAGCTTCTACTTCAAAGAAGAGACGTAATTCTTACATGTGGAATTATACCATGGCCAATGATGACTATCAAGATTCAACTATAGATGCAGCCATACTGTTTTCGAAATGATTATAATCATTTAGTTTGCCCCAAACGCAACAGCAGGGCGGGTATAGTTTATTTGTGTACAGATTATAAAAAAGGTCAAAGTGCTTCATTCTATTTCAAGAAGGAAGCACTTTGACATTTTTTATCATTTCAAGTGTATTTGACATTTTCTCAAAGTATCAAATGAGCTCACTTTGATATTAAAATCATTAAAAAATATTCTTACACTCCCCTCAATTTTCTTGTAGTTTTTCATGTATAAGTATCTCTTATAATATTTTAATAAACAGTGACTTTCGAGGTATTATCCAACCAGATATTGCGCTTGGTTTAGCAAAAAAACGCCAGCCAATAATTAAATCTTACAGCTAATTAATTAATTAAACACTTTTGGCTGGTGCTAATAAAAAGATACAAAAATTATATTTGGAATCCATATTTATGATTTCAGAATTTCTGTGTTGCCAGCTATAAAGCAGGAAATTAATAGAAAAAAGAGAGAGAAAAAAAGGGAGACATTTGCGTCAATTTAAAATTTAAAGAAAAAAGATAGTGGGTGAATGACTGCCATACTATTTTTCTCAGATTAATCTACTTTTTAAAAATCATTTTTTAAAAATTGATTTTGGATCCCAGCTATTTAACGAATTACTAGCACAATTTAATCATACTAAACCACTTTTACAACGCGGTTTATCAGAACAAAAGAAAGCTTTATTTAACCTATGCTCAATACACATAAATAAAACTAATTGCTTTTTACTTATGCATACAAAGAAATGAAACTAATTAGCTAATAAAATTGATGAAATTTATCCAGGTGTTGGATAATTTCATCAATTCAATACAGTTCAGACTGAATAAAGGGATTGTAAATAGTATATCAAAGAGCCATGAGTTTTTATTTAAAAAAATAAAAATAGGCGAAATCGATGCACTGATTTTGGACTGATTCTATAGTTTTGCAAGTTATTTTAAATCAGTAGATAATAGTAATGATAACTTTCTCATAAATAAACGCATATAGCTTTCCATTGACATATCGCATGTAAATACAGTTAATAAAGTCATTAAATGCAATAAAGAAACCCAATATTTAAAAATTGTATATAATCTTTTTTATTCAATGCGAATTTTAAAATAATGTTTGTAAATTTTATTCTTAATTCTTAATGATGGTGTCTTTTCCTCTTCTTACCACGGAAAGATGGGTGCAGTAGCTTCTGAGGATATGGACCCCTGAGCACCAGAGGGCAGAGGTCTGACTTCTAGCTCATATGAGCACGAAACACATACCCACACGCTTGCACAGCCCCTTTTTACAGGGGTACACATTCACACATCTCACAGACAGAACACAGGACAACGATGCCCGAACCGGGACTCACAGAACACGAGGAAGACGCGCTACCTCTGTGCCAGAAAGCCGGCATTCTTAAATCTTTAAAAATAAAAATTAAAAAAAAAAAACGTTTTGGAAAACCTACGGGAAAAAATTGGACAATAACTAAATTGATAGATTAAAAAGATTTTTTTAAAGAAAAAATAATTAGAAACTTTTATTGAATAATAATAATTTATATTGAAAAGATAATTTTTTTGAATTTTACAATGCACAAAAATTATTTTTACGCAATAAAACTTTCAAAACCTTTTGTCTCTAAACAAATTTGTTTAGTTTTTAATTAGTTGAACACAAAGTTTCCATTTAAAAGATAAGTAGATCCAAATTACAAAGACTTATTTCAAAATCCTCAGATCGAAAATATTTCCGCTTACAATGTAGTCTTTGTGTATAATTTGTAGACGAGAAAGTTGAAGGAACAATGGAAACCTTTTAGACACTGCAGTCAGCGCTGAAACACGTGACCAAAAACTCCAGTGAAATCTGGGATGGTAGCTTTCCAGTAGGGAGAAGATAAAGAGGTAACGTTTCCCTGTCGTAACGTCTCCGAAATGATGGGAGAGAGAACTTGACCTCATTCTGAGAGTGAAAGGTTTACCTCAAAGAATTTAGGTCGTTCGTTTTCATATTTAGTTTTTCTAACTTTGAAATCAATCTCTTTCCTTCTATAATGAGCCCTTCTCCGACTTTTTTTCAATTATCTTTTAATAAAATCCAATGGAGTGAGCTCTTCGGAACTTACAAATATATTCAAAATGTAGCTATATTTTATGAACCGAAGTATATGACACAGCCTTATTGCTTATAATCTTTAAAGATCATTGGAAGAACATAAACACCAGGACATAGGAGGAGCATTTCGGATTTCTCTTTTTATCGATCAAATGAAACCAAAATTTGATATAGAATTTCAACTGTCGTCATAAAATCACAAATCCAAATTTCACATATCTTTTAGTCAATGTGTTTTAGCTGGGGCCTTTCACGATAAAAAAAATCCAACACGATAAACGGTAATACATAAAAAACGATTTTATTGCTTTCTTGGTGGCCTTCCTCGGTGGTTTTCGACTTATCTCATTAGCATGCACATGAAAGTACAGACAGATAGATGATCAATCGTTGGTGGATTTAGTTCTAAATTTTGTATTTATTCACATTCCAAAAAAGAGTACCAAATTATATTGATCTATCTCCCTTCGTTTTGGTGTTGAAAGTAGAGACCTGCAGGCTGTCAAACCACACATTGACTCAAAATTTGACAGGTATCTATACTATATGTGTTAAATCTGCATACCAAATCTTATCCATCTAGCTCTCCTCAATTTGTAATTATCGAATTAACTTGTATTTGGAAACTTGCTTGACAGATTTCCTCTGAATGGGTTTTGTTTAAAATTTGAGAGAAATCCATAAATTTAGGGTAAACATCATAAACCAAATTTCAACCTTCTACCTCAAAGCGTTTTTGAATTATCATATTCCCAGACGTACAGACATAATTTCAAAAATGTCATTTTTATATTCAAAGAAATCTAAAAGTGTAGATTTGTTAAAATTTTGAGTTCAATTTTTTTGTTTATTAACTATGATATTTTCTCTTTAAATCCTTTTATAAAGGAAAAGAATAATAAGACAAAAGTCAATATAACATTTGGCGTTAAAAATTTTAGGAGTAAATTGCCCTGTTCTTTCGTTCCTTCGCTAAATAAAAAAAGAAAATTCGAAATTATATAAATATACGTTTTCCAAAAGTAAATATTTACTTAATCGTGCAAAAACTGAATTGCAGCCTCAAATAATTTTTCCCAATAGTGAAGTAATATTTGTTTCTTATAAAAAAATTATATTCTAACATTTAAAACATTAAGTATAAGAAAATACGAAAGTAAAAGAAAACAGAAATATATTTAAGGAGAATAATACAAATGGAGTTCTCATTCTATCAGTAAACCAATTTTAAGAATTAAATTAATAACGGACAAATATAACTGCAATTGACGATATACCCACTAAAACAAAATGTGCAAAGTTTTTAAATTTTGTAGAATATTTATAAAAACATTCTTTTCTTTATTGTAAAATATTCTATTATATATTATGCAAATATTTCTAATTTTGGTAATATTTATAAAAATATTTGATAATATTTATTTTTGGTAATATTTATAAAAATATTTGATAATATTTATTTTTGCTAATATTTATAAAAATATTACCAAAGAATATTTATAAAAATAAAATAATAAAAGAGTTAATAAATTAATAAAAGTTAAATTACTGATTAAACCCACTCCTCGAAATGCTCTCACATATTTCTTAATAAAGCTGCTATGTTTCCTTCCTCTCCTCCCCCATAAAAATTTTGGATCTTGGGTAAGACCAAGAATGGAAGGGTTTAGATTTTTATTTTTCTAATATAAACATGAGCATTTTATGCTTCGTTGTAAAGTAAAGAAAACTACGTAAGCAGTTTGGTACTTTTCTTATAACGGCTGAAACAAAAATTTGATACAAAATTAAAATGTTAGTAAAAAAAATTAAATACCAAATTTTATTGCAAGTTTTTTTTAGATATCTAGTTCACATGCGAGTGAATGTAGAAACTGACAAATAATTATCTCATTAGTAGATTTGGTTTAAAGTTTAATATATATCTACCTTCAATTGATTTTAATTAATTTTATGATCATAGTTCTTTAAATTTTTAAGCTATCTCTTATCGTTCTCTTATCTATATAAGCGGGTTCTCTTATATCCAGAGAAAAAGAAAAGCTTTATATATATATTCTGTCCTGTGTTACTTTCGTTTAAAGTTTTATAGAAATCTGCAAAATTGGTATGAAGACCATATACTGAACTTCATCTGTCTAGACCGAAGTATTTTTGAGTTATTGTGTTCATTAACATACAGATATAATTTTTAAAACGTGTCTCAAGTTCATACTTTTTGACGTTAATGATGGATTCTTCTTAAAAGAAAAAGTAAAAATAAATGAAACAATGTTAATATGGAATTAGTTTAATAATCTATGAAAGAAGTCTTAAAGGAATAAATTTGAGTAACCTCGTATATGACAAAAAAAATTAAATTAAATCAAGTTAAAGAAGCGTACATAATAATAAAGCAATACTGGTAAAATCAGGCCAAACTTTTAAAAACACGTACATAATAAAAATACAATATTGGTAAAAGCAGGTAAAAGAATATATGCGATTAAAAGATGTTGATGAATATTGCCATTTGTGCTTTATTCTTTGCTTAAGCGATTTCAAGTTTTAATTATGCGTTGCCTTCAATTATTCAAAATACCCTAACGGAAAACAGCATCTTGCTCTCATATGATAAAACATTCTTTGCTGGTAAAGCGAAAAGTGAATCGTATATTTCGTCTTGTTTTTGGTAAAACATAAGTTTCAGATCTGCATAGTACATAATAGGTCTTTCGTGTGTCGCCTCTAATCTGACAATCTCGCTGCCATCAATAGCAATGAGACCTACGCATCTTAGTACAGTAGAATATAAACGTAAATTGCAGTGCTATTATTTTCGAATAAGGTTTTCAACAAATAAGTTGCACACAAAAAAAACTTTTTAATATAATGGTTGCTTACAATGATAAGTTACACACATACACTGATAAAAAAATTTTTTGAACAAGTAATGATTTCTCAGGACGGTGCTCAGAGAAGATTTAAAGAAACGTTTCAACTTCTAACTACAAAATCTGTCTGGAAAAATAGCACATGCTATTTGAATATGCAGTGTTTCTTTACATTATTATGCATCTATCATCTAATATACTCTCTACGCTATGACATTTCTACGTATAAACTTTTCGAATGAAAAAAACAAAATGTGTTATTTTGGGCTGTAGCAGTGAAAAGCGGAAAGACGATTATCATATGATGTATTGTTTATATTCTATTTTAATCTCACGGGGGGGGGGGGGGAGTGGAGCATCTCGAATATGGGGATAGAAAGCTTCTAGTACGATGGTTAGTTCTTCCACCCAGGTGGGTATAATATTATTATTTGGTGTATATAACAGCAGTCGGCTACAACAAATTCTATCGTAATTGTTTCTTTCGATGGTAACTGACTGGTCAACTATACACAAGAAGAAGATGAGTTTAATAGTGATGCTCGGTTGGCTACCCCCTACCGATGATCAGATATCCCTCCTATGGGGGGGGTACTGTACAGTAGCTTATGATGAAGATGTATTATTTATGTTCTATTTTAGTTTCACTTGGAGGTAGAGGTAAGGCGGAGCATCTCGAATATGGGGATAGGAAGCTTCTAGTTAGATGGTTGGTTCTTCTACACTGCTGGGTATAACAGCGGTCGGCTACAACAAATTCTATTGTTACTGCTTTATTCAATGGTGACTGATTTGTCGGTTGTACATAAGAAGAAGATGAGTATTATAGCGATGTGGGGCTGGATAACCCCTACCGATGATGGGATGTCCCTCCTTCGAGAGGGATTGTACCGTAACTTATGATAGCTTGGGACTTAAACATAGTTCTGTCCCATGGTGTCGCGATGTTCGAATATCTTTCATTTACTTTTTCTCTATGATTAAAGACAGTGCGTGAATAGCTAGTTTGTGGTTTCATTTTATAAATTAGAATGATTGAATCATAATTTGAAGTGTTGCCTTAGAGATCATTTCATACTGAGTGCTGTTTTATTTTAGTTACGAATGTTTTAGTAATATACCTTTGAACATATTTATTATTTGGCAATTTATTTAATTCTGCTTTTCTTTTAAGGAAAACGTAAACATAAATATGCTGAGATTACTTTTGAGAATACTTACAGAAATGGGGGGTATGATATTAAGTAAATTAGTTAAGGTTTAAAAGGCAATATAAAGTGAAAATATTCAAATTATTTAACACGAAAAAATAAAGCAGTAAAAAAACAGTTAATTTGAAGTTCTCGAACCTCTAATCAACTTGGCCGCACATTTTATGGGCATGAAATAATCGCTTATCAAACTTACAAACTGTCATGTGTTCATTTCAAGGCGCTTTAATTCAATATTAGAATTGTGCATAATCTACAAATATCTTAAGTGCTCTATGGATTTTTAGTTGATTCAGTTGAACAGCACATTCCCGAAACAGAGGGTACAATTAAATTTAATAATAACAATTAATCTAAAAAAACATTTTTTAAATTAATTCTTACATAGGTGAACAAAGAAACTTTTTATTTTAGTTACTTTTAATTAAATAATTACAATTAATATAAATAATTTAACAAAAAAATATTGATTTTCACAAGAACTGAACTCGCATTCTTCCTCTTCAAGCGAAAAATACCGAAATCCTCACATTTTTACCGATTGAGCAATTGCCTGTCGATTTCAACTTTTATTACCAACTGCTAAAACTCTAATGAAAGTATTAAAAATTTATTAAATTTTATGAATGAATTAATATTTGAAAAAACTGTATTAACATCAAGTGTCTTTCACTACAAGTTTTAAAAAAGGTATTTAAACTTGAGTGGATGAATAAAAAGTATTTTATCAACGATTGAA
>JAOUZG010010699.1:1949777-1964071 GCA_026289955.1 Argiope argentata
ATATATATATATATATATATATATATATATATATATATATAGTAGGAATCGAAAAATACCCGACAGTTAAGAGGTTAAATTACGAGCAACAATTCAAAAGGTTCATTGGTTTCTATATTTTCATCGTGTTTTTAATATTTATCTTTTCGTGTTTTTGGTAAATATCAATGGCGTTGACAAAAATAACTTTTCAAACATTGAGAGGACACAGTAGTGACAAATTAAGATTCCACCCTCTGTAAAGACAGCATTTAATTTACCTATGGCCATTTTCAAGATTTTATCTGATATTTGAGAAATGCGTGGGATGAGACGATATACATATATAAAAGAATTTCCTGTTCCGCATCCTTAAAATTACTGCTGTACAATGAAGCTTTGAAATTTCGGTCTAGTTTCCGGATCTATATTTAAATTATCCCGATTTACTTTCAGCAGATCGAGAAACTACTCCTCAAAACAATTCGCTGTCTCGATGGGGGGTTCAAATGAGGTCGAAAGTCTCTCTTGGCACGACCTGGAAGGAGCACTGATCTCTTGCCGTCTAAATTTGTCATTTATAGAGAATTCGATGGAGTTTTAAAATGACAGATGACTGAAAACGTTATTACGTGGAAAGGCAGCTAAATGGAACTGTCAATAAAGGCACCAGCACAATTTATTTTCATGTGGCTGTTATTTTCATGCAAATCAATTAAAGCTCTAAATTTTATTGTAAATCCTTTACATCATAGCAATGTAAAGGGTTTCGTATACAGAGTGCTTATTTGATGGCCTGCAATTTAGCCATATTTTTTGTTTGTTTGCTGATCAAATTATTTGCCAAAACTGCTAGAGCACTGTGCAATGTACTATTGGATAACAGAACGCAGGGTCGGCCATCTAGGGGTGTGGTGAATGCTATGTTCAGCCCCCCCCATCATGATTAAAAAGATAGTGTTCTGAATAATAATAGCGTTTGATGACGATGTCGTGTCCGCTTTTTACCACGGAAAGAGGGGTGCAGTAGCTTCTGAGGGTATGGAACTCTGAGTACCCGAAGGCAGAAGTCTGACTTCTAGCTTTTATGAGGATGAAACACAAACCCACACGTTTGCACAGCCCCTTTTGACAGGGGGGCACATTCACAGATAGAACACAGAAGAACAACCATGCCCGAACTGGGACTCGAATCCAGGACACACAGAGCACGAAAAGACGCCCCACCCCTGTGCCAGAAAGCCAACAATAATAACGTTTACACTTGCTGAAAGTATAGAAGTTTGTTTAAACGTGGCTGATTGAATGTCGAATTAGGCTATGATCGCAATAATACTTATAAAAAGAGGAGAAACGTTAATTTATGAATAAAGAAATCCCCTTCAGACAGAGCGGCGCTAATTCCGGCTGCAAGCGGAGGCCAGAAGTCGAGTCTGAGGCTGGATAATAACTTGTTGACGGAGCGTCTAGCCCCGGCAGGGAGCATTAATCTCTGGTAAATGATAGACATAAAGGAGAACTTTGCTTTCCATATTTACCGTGATCATCATCGAAACGGCACTTCTGGGTCTCTTCATAAGTAGTCCCAGCAGGTAAAAGTCGAGACTGAGGCTGGGTTCAAATGGACTTAAAAATCTTCAGCTATTTTACTTTTTTCTACATCTAACGTGGTATTTTTTATGCGTTCCTCCACGTATGTTTGTTTATTCTAAGGTGCTAAAACAAAAAGTAAAACGAAGGTAAATTAAGCGATCAATTCCTAGCAACGCACTTTGCATTCCTACTTCTAAATAGTAATTTTTATTAAGTAATTTATTTTTTAACCGGACAAAACTAAGCATTAAATGAACATGCATTAATAATAAGTGTTCGTGTTTTTTTTAAAATTTATTTCACAAAAAATTAAGGCTACCTAGGGCTTCTTGCACCCGGGCTCTTTCATAGTGAAGACGACTCTGACAGAATGTCTTCATGCGGTGAAATATTTAATTAAATATTTAGATTGCTTTTTTAATTTATAGATGACGCTATTTTCGCGTTTTGATATACTTATGGGAACAGTCATTTACGAGCTTTCTGTATGAACTTGATTGACTGACATTCATTCTGGCTTAATTTTAAAGAGACCCTCTGCGAAAAAAGATTTTCCTTAACAGTAACCTTAACCTTACCTGCGACCAACCAAAATGATAGCCTTCTAGTGGTGTCTTCATTGTTTTATCGAATAATAGACACGAATAATTTAGATTAAATATGATATCAATCGAAAAGAAATTCAAAGCTGAAAGATTCATTTCAGCGTTATTAAACATTCTAATATTGCATTTTCAAAAATTAATTCATGCTACCATGATTTATTTTAGAGGAAGAGCGAGCATAATCCTTCATTTTTTGCATCCACCTTAGTTTGACGAATTTGCTTTGGAGTGATGAGAAATCTCATTTAATTCACTGATAAATATGTTTGTGGATAAGTGATTTATGAATATAATCAGTTTCAAAGAGAATGTTAATCAAACGATAAATAGTTTTTCTATAGATGAGTTAATTTGATTTCAGTAAATGTCAATGAATATAGATTAAATGGCTCCAGAGAACATTAAATATATCAATGTTTTTTTATTTAAATTTTTTTCATTACATTTAATGGAAATAATACATACTAACACATTCATGATTTTTTAATATCAAATTTATTTTTTCCATTCGTGGGGTATGAAAGAAAATTCTCATTCATTAAGTGCTGTTTTTTCTCTTTCCGAAATTTTTCGAAAGTGATTAAAAGCATTTAATTCTTTACATTCCCGAGTTCGATAAGTTAAATTTGGTTTGAGTTTTCTTTTGTGACTAATGTTTAAAAATTTTCCCCACTTCTTAAAAAATTCGTTATTGACGAAATATGACTTTAGTGCTCTTTCTCCACCATCTCAAACGCTGAATTTCCTGTTGCCCTTAAATAAAATGTTATTACAATTAATATTCGTTATTAACTTGCTTTGAGTTCCATAGTGAGTTGTTGTCTTTATTCATTCCAATTCCAGATTATTATTATTATTATTTGCAGTTATTTTTAGGAATTTCTTCTCAACATACTGAAAAGGGGATGACTGCAACTTTCATCAAATAGAATTTGATGATCCTTGAGTAATATTTGACCTCGAGTAACATACTTTGAACTGATCGCTGATGGTGTATATTTTTATGAAGCGTTTTGAATTTCTTTATTCTTCGAGAGCCGGTATATTTTAAAACATGACAAAACTGAGCGTAGAATACAGTATTTTTTTTTAAAAAATTAAATCAGCAATAACCGTTGAGTCCTTTATTAAGTCAATTAAAAGACTTTATATGTAGAAAAATTAATTCGACACCAAGAAAAATCTCCTAGTGGATAATTCTAACACTTTTTTGTATTCTGATTCATTATTTGAAAGCAATATTTCATTGGTAATCTTTTTATTTGAAATTACTCTTTAAATTTTGGAATATACATTTCAAGTTATAACTCTTGAGAAGAATCAGTATAACTCAAACGCTTCCATCTTTATTTTAATCGCAGTCTGACTTTAACTGCAATTTTTTAAAAGAATAAAATAATCAGAGTATTTGGCTAGTATAACACTAGTGAGAATAAGACGTAGTATACATTCTTATTCTCACTTCCAAATTATTATGTTTATTAGTTATCACGGGTTTATGCCAAGAAATGTTTTTCTTATTTTTTTGATATGTAAGTATTCTTTGGCATACATTTAAAAAAAAGAAATAAGACTCAGAACAGCCTTTCTTTTAAATTTTAATTAGAAATTTGAGAGATACGTTTCTACTTGTGCACTAGCAGTCTCATTCTTCCTCATTACCAAATATCCCTTGAAGCACACAAATATTGTACAATATGGATCAATATTCACAATATTGTTAAATATTGTGGAATATTGTTTAATATCATATAATATCGCACAATATTGTAAAATATTATGCTACAGGATGTGCATAATATTTTACAATATTGAGCGAATTGGATTAGACCTGGGATTAGAAGCCTTTTTTTTTCAAGCCATCTAATGATAGTTTTGAAATATTTCTTCACATTTGGAGAATGTGGAGTTCTTATTCAAATATTCCCAAATACCTTTCTTTTGAATGATATCCATATTTGTCGTATCTGATTTTAAATTTGGTGAAAAAATTTCAACTCAAGTCATGGAAAATGAAGCTCTAATAAAATTAATTCTGAAAGCAAACGTTAAAAAGCTAAGAATCATTAATATAAATAATTAATTAATCATGAACTGTCAAATAGAATAGTTTATATGTCATGTTTCCTTAAAATTTCCTAGATTTTCTACCTCTTGGCGAAAAAATAATTCATCTTTCAACGTGAAAACATTTTTTTTCTTCTTTTGACAATCTCTTGTCATGAGTCGTTCGTTTCTTGAGGTATTGCCAAAATCGCACCCCGAAACTCACGTAAATAAAAGGGCTCGTGTGACTTTTCAAAATGACTGGCCGAAGTCCAGACGTCGAGTCCCGGTTGCATTGGAAATGGAGCAGTTAAAGGTGCCAATATTTTTGTTTTGGCGGCCGGTTTTATAAACTGTACTAATTTCAATAAGCAATGGGGAAGTCGCTGCTCGTGATATATGAGTTAGTTCACGATATGTTCCTGTATTTTAAACTAGAATTCCACATTTGCAAACAAGAGCTTAGAAAAGGAGATTGGAAACTTCATTTAAGTTTAATATTTTGGGAAATAGGTTAAATAACCGATTGAAATGGTCTCCCTTAAACATTTTTCTATATTTCTTAACAAAGGTATTATTCTTTTATCCATCGCAAAAAATATGGACGTGCACATGGATTTTTATTTTCTGAATCCCCCATATCAGCGTTTTATAGTGAAAACATAACATGAACATTTAACGTAATATACTGTATAAAAGGATTAAAATGAAATCTGCTATGCATATTTCAATGTATCATGTCAGAACATCATTTCTTGAACGGCCAAGCACCACGAGCTCGTGCAAGTTAAATTATATTTTTATTCATTTTAATGGTTTCCTTGAATGAGTCACTTTAGTATTGCAAGCGATCCAAAAAGCTTTGTCTCGCATTGATTGTTTGAAAAAATATCACATTTCCTATTTATTTCATTTCATATAATCACGTGCTCAAAATGACATTTTTCTAGGTTTTATTTGCGGTAGTCGTTAACTTATTTTTTAAAAAAATCAGAGCTTTTGTAAGTGGGATAACAACGCGGTATTAAAAGCTGATTTTTTTTTGAGATGCTTGTGTAGATAATAAAATTTTTATTCTTCGCCTACGGGTTTTTGTTGAGATCACAAAACCTCATTCCTAAAACAATATCATGCTCTGACTCAATAATAAAATCGAGTTTGAAGTTTGCATTTTTTTTTCGCTGATTGAAGAGAAAATTTAGTTTAAAAGTAGAATCTGATAACAAATACAATATCACGTACAATTTTTTTAAAATATATAGTAGTTGCATTTTTGAATTATCGTGATTTGTTATTTGCATGTATGCGAATATGCACATCGAAAGACGATGATCTCCTTGATGGATTTAATTCAAATATACAGATTTACTTTTGATATACATCTACCTTCCAGATGATGTATGTATTAAATTTCATTTATCTAAATCGTTACATTTTTTTAAAAATCATCATGTTTAGATGCATGCAACAGCACAGACCGACAGACAATCAACTGTTTGATGGATTTGTGTTACGATTTGATTTAATGTGTTTAAATAAAATCGTAATCAGATTTAATTTATTTTTACATTAATCAAACAGAATTAAACAAAATTATTATGTTTATTTACAATCGAAAAGAGAAATACACAAAAGTTCTTAGTATTTATTTAAAAATTTAATTTTTAAAAATCTATGTTTACTAATTTTATATTCACTATTGGAGAAATAGGTGTTTAAAAAAATGTTTCTTTTTACTCAAGTATAGAGATTCAACACGATCTGAAATTTGAATTTTTTGACAATTGAATTTTTGTCAATATGTTTCGTATATGAGAAAGTAAGAAGTAAAGTAAATTTTTGGAACTCAAATTTGAGAGGTAATAGATATTTGAGAAGGGGGAGACGGTACAAATTAATAGATGATTAAAGTTAGAAATCAAAATTGTCTGCTGTATTTTGGCGTATTTTACTGTAATATTAATATAATATGAGATTACATAACAGAAGAGTTATTCAAAGGAATTACAACATATTGAATTGTCATTATGAATTTAAAAAGAATTTCATTATTTTATGCGTGGCTAAGTGTATTTCAGTTAATCCGTGCACTCAGGATATGGTATTTGCAAGTTTTTCGTCAAAATATTTCAAAACTTCAAATTCAGTTAGAAATTTAAACAGTATTATTTAAGCTATCGTTCAGTTATTCTAATCAATGTATTCATGACTTTTCCCAATGGAATCAAATCGCATTTTAAAATCGTATGAAAATCGTAACTGTCAGAATTACCTAACATTTATTTAGCTATTTTGTCTGATGAGGTTCTATTACTTCCTTATTATTCATGCATTATTGATTCTAACTTTAAATAATCGCAATTTAACTAACTAAACACTTCAGCATAGTGAATTTATTTCTTAGTAGACTAAATGGGCTTTATTTATAAATTCAATAAAAAATTGAATGAAATAACATCAGAAAGAAATAAAAAAAAATCAATGCAAGGAAAACAATGGAAGGAAAAAAAAATGAAATATATAAAAGAAACTTCATAAAAGAAACTTCATTTAGTAGCTTTAACAAGGAAAAAATTAAGCGATTAAATATTTGTAAAAATAATAACATATTTAAATTAAAATTTTTTTTTTAAATTTCATTTCAACAACGAGAATTAATGTTGCAAATATTGCATAAATGTTTTTTTAAAAAAATGTGAATATTCACATAAAATTGCGAACCATGCGTAATTATTATTAAGATATTAATTTTTCTTTGTGAATTTTAAGATGGTGATAAATTTTGTATAATATTTCTAGATATAATAATCCAATATTTAAAACATCTAATTAGGATTTAACCCCACACCCCTCAAATATTTTAGAATAAAGTTAATATGTAATGAATCATTGAGCTAAAAGATGGGAATTATGGTCGAGTCCCAATGGCATTACTGACCACGACACAGCACTTCCCGAAGGAGACACACCTCGATATTGATATGAGGTGTTCACCCCACGTCATTTATGTACTTTATCTTTTGATGTAAAGTAAGATGGTATATTAACACTTCAGAGCACACACACACACACACGCACACACACACACACACACACACACACATACACACACACACACACACACACACACACACACTTTTATAGTTTGTAGAAATAAGTAAATAATGATAAAATGAACAATAGCATTTCATTCAGTTCCAAAAAAAAGTGTAAAAAGTTGGTCTGAATTGAGTTATCTTTTGTCTATCTATGCAATTCTTTTGTTTCAGTCATCCAAGAAAATAAACATTTCTGAAAACAAACGATGATTCAAGATTACCTTTCCTATTCAGTTTATCATTTTTCTATTTCTTTGGGATCTTTATACGTCACTCATGTTTATCGTAATATTTTCCTTCCTTTTTTTCTCCTTAAATCGCAAAATAAATAAATTTAAGCAGGAAAGAGGAACAAAAAAAAAGTTTTCTTTTACTAAAGTGTAGACGCCAAGTTATTTTTTTACCTCTACACTTTGTGCTTTAAAAAATTAAGAATTCCTCAAAATCTTTGTTTAAAAATAATATCCAGTTAATGTACAGAATGTGTGATTCAAAGTTCTTTGGAGAATCCTAAAGATGGATCATGAATTAACGAGTGTCCAATACAAAGGCAGGCCACTTTGTCGGAGTGAATTAAATAAAACATAAGTACGCATTAAAGTGTAGAACACAGATTGAATGGAGTAAATATAATAAATAAATTGAAAAGTTTAATGGAATTCCTAATAGCATACCACAACAATACAATTATATATATTCTTTCATTGTAATTGGGTTACAGGTGTACACAGCTTGAAATGCACAGAGAATTGATGTTGGGATGTATTGTAAATAGCAAACTGTCGGAGTATTTAAAATAATTTTCAAAAGATGTGTCATCTGCAATGATACTTGCTTTACGAGCTGTTCATTCATGAAGATACGTTTTGAAATGACACAGCGTTGTAGCAAGGTATAATTTTTTAGATTTTATCTGCATGTACCATCTCAAATTGGTGGGAGTGGTCCTCCCGAAATATCGTTATGAAGATGTCTTTTTTCCCCCTCTAGTCATTAGATCTTGAGCATGAATTTGAATACCACTAGTGCTCATATTTTCAGTATTTTGTGATTCATAGTATAATGAAAAAAAGTATGCATTTTGGACTGATTGAAACAAAACTTGACATAGAACTAAAATTATAGAAACAAGATCACATACCAAGTTCCATTTTCCCTAGTCAATAAGTTGATGAGTTGCAATTTCATGCATAGGAACATATAGAACAAATGGTCAGCCTACTGTCGGAGTTGGTGGGAAATCTGAGATGAATGTGTAATTTGGATGCTAAAACTATCACATTTTACCTATCTAACCTCTTTACATTTTATAATTGTTTACTTGTACTTAGATTTACAGAGTTTATCTGAATGAATTTCGTTCAAAATTTGATAGAAATTTATGAATTTAGGGGAAAGGACACCTGTTAAATTTCGTCCTTCTATCCTTTTGATGTTGTTGTTGTTACTAATGGCTCTTGCCATGAACAAGCCCGCTAATGCATCAGCGGATTTAAGCCGAAATAAGTGTCTCTTGTTTGAATTAGCGCCAACTAGGGCCAAAAGTATGACTTAGCAACACACTCAACACATTCTATTCAACATTCCCTTTTACAGGGGGGGAGGAGCATTCATACGCCTCTCGGATAGCATACAGAAGAACCACCATGCCCTGACCAGGACTCGAACCCGGGATGCCCAGATCACGAGGAAGACATTTTTGACGAGTACAGTGCTTTCTTTTCGTATACTTCTTACAAATACTAGAAAGTAAAAACAGTTATAACAGAAACTTTTTCTCGTTGAGAAATCAATGTCAAAACTCAAGATTATTTTACTTCATTTGGAAAGTCTGGTCTCGTTGTAATAAAGGATAAAACCCTTCAAAACAGCTAATTACTCTAACAAAAATAAGAAAAAGGAATTACAATAATGAAAAACCCCCGAATATCTAGCTTGAAAATAAAGAAATGCAAAAAGGACATATGAAAACTATTTTAATATTGGATCACAATTTATAGGATTGAAAGTTGTTGTAAAGGGAAAAAAAGCTGAGTTATTCTGATTGAAAGTGATTAAATAATGTTAACTTCTTCTTCTTCTGTACAGTCAACTACCCCGCCACCACTGAAAGTAGCAGTATCGGCAGGACTTGCTAAATAATGTTAACTATATTTTTATCGAACATTTAAAAATCCCTGTCCGCCACTAAGTATACACAGGGCTTACAGAAGAATACAGCACATTACATAAAGACTTCACATACAGAACAGCTACTCACGGATCACATTCGTTTGTACAGTCAATTTTTATAGGGTGCACATTCAAACATATCAAAGAGAGAAGAAATAAAGAAAAACCATGCCTGAACTGGGACTGGAACTCAGGACGCTCAGATCGCGGGGAAGACGTACTACCCATGTGCTAAGACGTTGGCATTTTAGCTGTATTGATGTTTCGTTTGAAATCAGCAAGAGGTCTGATTCGGGATAGAATTCGTGAATTTTGATGGTAATCAGACTATGAGGACGGTGCCTAAGCTGGTATCTCCTCTCCAGGCATTCACACTCTTCCAGCAGTAGAGAGTTTGATACCAATTTCAAGTTTAATACTAACCGATCTCTCTCATACGGAAAACCTTCAGTGGAATCAAATTTCGAATCTGGAGCTTTTTAGCTCAAACGTTGATATCTAACCATTAGACTACCGAAAGGTTCCTGCTACATTAGGAACGAAAGCAGAAAAAGAGTTTCGAAAAAAGCAAACAAACTCGAAAAGTTCTTCAATTTGTTTTCAATAAAGATTTAAAAATAATGTTTTTCTCATTGTCTCCGATACGAAAAAGAAGTTTTTATAAGCAATGAATTGTATCTACCGGCAAAAAACTTGTGCTATATGTGTCATAAAAAATATTTTTATGTGAGCGACAAAAAATTCTTTAGCAGTAGCAAAGTAATATCAGTGAATGGCATTCTTTTAACACTTTGGTGACCGACAATTTTACACAGAAACTATGTCATGTCACCGGCTACTATTTTGTAATTGAATATGAAAGTAAAATGTTTTATATCGCCCTCGGTGTTATGAATTGAAACAGATAATGCAAGTGCAATGACGAGTTAACTAATCACAGGTCAGCAACGTTTGGACATGAAAAGACGAGTTAACTCGTCACCGGTCAGCAAAGTGTTAATTTTTGTTTGTTTCTTTACGTAATAACAGATCCTTTAGATAACTTCGAACGAGAGGAACAATATAATGTGCTGTTACGTCATTTAAATATTAAAAACTGAGTTTAGCTTGTTAGGTTGAGTTTTTTGTCAGATTATCTGTAATAGGAAAAAAATAAATATCATATCTAAGAAATATTTTTTTATTTTGAAAATCTTAAAGATAAATAGTAATTTTCTGGAATATTGTTGTGAAACATTTATCATTTAAAAATGCTTTATAACTATAAAACTTTTGTTGATGAAATTATTTGAAATACTCGTTTATTGTTTTCCCTGAATGATTCAAAATACTTTGTATGTTTATCTGCCAGAAGTTTTCAATATTTTTGAGGGACAGAGAGAGACGAATAATCCATGGCTGCCCTTTAAAATTTTCCAATTAGCAACCGACATTAAATCGTGCTGTAAAACAAAGTCGTTGATGTAAAACTTTCAGGAAATAAAAAAAGGAATTTTTTCTTTTGTCGGAAGGAAGTAGAGGGAACAGAAAAAAAGGAATGGTCCTGAGGTAGAAGAAAGGGAACTGGAGAAGTAACAAAACAAATCCAAGAAGCCAACACAAACAATAACTCTTGAAATAGCCTGCGAAAGTCAGCACTGAGATACCTTAAGAAAAGTTAAGTACCTTTTGTTAAGGTAAGAGATCAATGCTTCTTTAAAGACTAATTTCTTTCCCAGCGAATTGCTAATAATCTACAATTAAGACCAAAATGGCTGCTAAAAATGACGTGAAACTTTAGAATTCGTTGTATTCACAGAGGAACAACGTCAACAACTTTTTTTAAAATGTTAAAGAAAAGATTCTACTGTACTTTATGATGCCAACAACAACTATGACGGATTTGTTTTCATTCTTCGATAAAATACGCTTTCATGTTGATTCTAGATGGTGAAAAAACCCCTCTATATTCGTTATTGGTTGGTAAAAAGACGTTTAATCGAGAAAAGTGATATAAAGAATGTGGTTGTCTTATCTTCGGTTAAAGATATCATCTCTACATTATCTCCTTTAAACAGGATTAGTAATTTTTCAGAAACATAATTTTAAATAAAAGATTAAAATGAAATCTGCAATGCGTATTTTAATGTATCATGTCAGAACATCATTTCTTGAGCGGCCAAGCACCACGTGCTCGTGCAAGTTAAATCATAATTTTATTCCTTTTAATTGCTTCCTTGAATGAGTCACTTTAGAATTGCACACGACCAAAAAACTTTGTCTCGAATTTATTTGTTTAAAAAAATATCACATTTCCTATTTATTTCATTTTATATAATCACGTGCTCAAAATGACATTTTTCTAGGTTTTATTTGCTGTAGTCATTAACTTTTTTTCAATCAGAGCTTTTGTAAATGAAATGGCAAAAGCTGATTTTTTCAGATGCTCGTGCAGATAATAAAATTTTTATTTTTCACCTACAGATTTTTGTTGACGCCTCAAACTTCATTCCCAAAACAACATCATGTTCTGACATGATAAAAAAATTATTATTTGTCTTCTATATATGGTAAAATCGTTACTTTTAACGAATATTAACAATGGAATTGAAGATTTGCTGCATATTTGAAGTAGATCTTTCTGGATGGATTATTTTATTGAGTTATGACCCAATAGATCTTAAAATAAAGACGTTGATTTATTGTCATTCGTTGATCTTTTAGATTATGATTTTAGATTTTATCTATGAGATGTGACAGTATTTGGTATTCGGTGAGGCTGCTTCGTGACAGCTTACATTGAAGTTCTTTTGGCTTCAGCTAGATTGGAAAAGATTCTGCATATTTGTTACTAGTTGGGCGCATTTCAGTTTTTACTTTTTCTATACTTAGTATAGAGAAAATATATTTAGCCTCAAAAAATTCGAACTCGAAATTTTGTCAAATCTCCACGTTTTAGACTCTCCTGCATTCGAAAAACAAATTTTTGGAAAATATCCGGTTACTTACGTATTATACCGTCTTCGCCAACGATCGGCAATGGTTGAGTAACTTTTTGGCGACGTATTTAAATTTGGCGATAAAAATAAACGGATTTCACCATTGGCGGATTGCCTTAATTGGCGGTTTAGCAACTCATTGGCGATGACTTCAAATTTGGCGATAAAGTTGGACTGTATAATACGTAAGTACCAATGTCTGTCTGCCTGTCAGTAACAAAGGTAACTTGAAAACACTTTGAGTTAGACGATTGAAATTTTCTGTAAGGTCTTCAAATCAAATTTAGAGATTTCTATCAAATTTTGAGGAAAATTTTTGAAGTCCATCTTTCCAGCTGTTTGAATATAAGTTCTAACGAAGTACAATTTCTAAACGAAGAGAGCAAAATCAATAACATTCAGTATACAGATTTCACGTACATGGTGTAGATACCTAGCAAAAGTTGAGTCAAATAAAACTGTGAATTGTCTGTCTTTTGTTTTATATTTTCAGAAATAAGTAAACATGATTATTCACAAACTCGGTGACTTAAATATTACAATTTTAATGCGAGATTTTGTAAGTAAAAGTTCAGTTTACGTATCATATTTTTGTATCAATCAGTTGAGAAAAGAGTTCTAAAACAGAAGTCCTATTTTCGGGTATTATTAATAGCATACAAATGATTATTCGCCAAATAACTCGCCAAGAATGACACCATATGTCCAGTAAGAATGCTAAGTTGACGGCAAAAGTTGATATTTCGTAACTATTGACAGGCCCGACATGTCAGGCGTTCTCTGGCTGTAATGGCTTGACAAGCTTATTAGAGATAAAGCGATACACTTTTTAGGAGACCACTCCCACTGTTTTTCTTTCTTTCTTTCTTTTTTACTAAAATAGAGCTGCCAAAATTATTTAGTGGTGATTTTTCAAGTTTTAATTTCTGGTTTACACAGCATATACATAAATACATAAATTTATTACATTCTCAAGTATGAAATATAGAAAAGGTATTTTTTTAAAAAATCGCCAATTAGGTTTCGATGAATCTTCACGATTTAGGTACCCCTTTACCTCAAGAAACAAGTTCTTGAACTTTTTCTATCTGTTAATTCACGTACATTGAAATTGGATTAACTGTAAAATTAAAAAAAATCAAATCAATCAATTCAAAATATATGGATGAAATTTAACATGTTTTTTGTTGATATTTTCAAAGTTTAACTTGCTATATTATAAAGTCTGTGAATCAGAAGAGATAATGGTTTTCTAAATTAGGATTTGTAATTAAATAAAATAGCCTCATAAACACAAATATTACTTTCTTAAGAAATAAAATAAGCATTTTAATAGCTTTATTAATTAAATTGGACAAATTATATGTGATCTCATACATTTTATGTAATGGAGTGTTGGAACTAAAAATAAATTACAATTTTATTGAAATTCCTGGTTTCTTTAATTTTGGAGGAAAACTGCATATGCATATTTGGACAATCTGCTTATTTCTGAATGTATTATGAACCTCATTTGAGGAAATAATAGCATTATTATAGCTATAATTAACCATTTAACGCGCTCAACAGAGTTATCTGGGGGTCCGGTTGATTAATTAATTAAGTTGATTAAAATTGATTAAAAGATGGTGGCCTTAAACGTTGTGAAAATAGGGAGGGATAAAACAACAAATATCAAATTTATCTATACGTGTATAAAAAACGATAATTCGTTAGAGTAAATTTATAGGAGCTTTTATAAAATTTTTATAAAAGTTCATGTGAAATATTTAGTTGCACACACACACACACACACACACACACACACACACACACACACACAC
>JAOUZG010010699.1:1976299-2020480 GCA_026289955.1 Argiope argentata
ATATATATATATATATATATTCTTTTAGTCCACATCAATAATAAGTTAGGTACTGGAATATAGCATTATTTTTTCGGCCTTTAATTCGTTGCAAGCAAGTGTAGTTGTGCATTGTTTATTAGTCTTATGAACATCGGTGAAGAAGGAAAGTTCATCACTCTAAAAAGTTGAAAAGTATTAATTAATTGTTTTATGAAATTAATATAAGCTAATGTTGCATAAAATATTTTTCAATAACAACTCGATATCATTTTATATTATTAAATGGATTCATCCATTTCAAAATTTTTATGCTTAAATTTTTCGATTATTTGCATTTGATTGATGGATTGAATTAGATACGTTTCGACAATGGCGAATTCAGGTGAATTAACAAGCTACAAAAAAATTGAGTAGTAAAACTGATGAATTCAAATTTAAAAATTGCTTTTCAGATTATTTATAAAAAATACTCGAACATATGTTTCACAATTACAAATATTAGAAATTCAATTCAACATTATTTGAATCATCCAATATATATTTTCTACCATAATATATATTTTCATGTTATAAATTCATATGTTTTTAATTTTGAAAAACGTAATTCATACAGAAAAGAGAACCTGTCAGCTATAATTAATTTTTTTTCACTTCAATTTTATTTCAAAACATTCGCACAACCTTTTCGCAAACGATAGTAAAAACAAAATTAAATATTTGATGGATGCAGGAGAAAGCATGGTTGCTTTTCATGTAATCTTAGATTAAAGGAAGTGTTGAAATCAGAAGAATGTCTTTACAGATTGAAGAAAATAAAATAAAGCATTAGAAAGATTAAAAGTGAACAAAAAAAGTAGGTTCAAATATTTAGAAACTTGGATGAAATGGAAACTTCTCAAAATATTCCTTTCGCTTAGAGCTATTCTGAGAACGCATTTTTTGGAAAGTTTAAACAATGTCCTACGATGTTTACTTGTCCAGTGGAAAGTCTTCTTTTGCAAATAAAATGCTTTCACAGATTACGGGTACGGGTAATAGTTTATTTTTAGGTGATTCGAAGCAGTGCAAAAATAAATAAATTGCTCTTTTTATATATTTTTTTAATTTCGGGTTTTGAATTAGATTTTTTTTAAATTGTAACCCCATTTTGAACTATCTATGTAACTTGAAGATTTTTAGTTTCTTTTGTTTCCCTCTTAAAATTATTTAAATTACGACAAAAGATTAAAATGAAATCTGCTATGCATATTTCAATGTATCATGTTAGAATTTCTTAAACGGCCAAGCATCACGTACTCGAGCAATTTAAACTATATTTTTAATCATTTTAATGGTTTCGTTGAATGAGTCACTTTAGTGTTGCAAACGATCATAAAAACTTTGTTTCGCCTTTATTGTTAAAAAAAATATCACGTTTAATATTTATTTCAATTCATAATGTGCTCAAAATGACATTTTTCTAGATTTTATTTGCTGTAGTAATTAACTTATTTTTTTAAAAATCAGATTTTTTTTAATGAGATGACATCACGTTATTAAAAGCTGATTTTTTTTAGATGCTCATGCAGATAATAAAGTTTTAATTTTTCGCCAACGGATTCCTGTTGAGCCACAAGCCTCTTTTCCAAATTAATATCATGTTCTGACATGATAAAAAGTCATTGCCTTTTGAAAAATTGTTTAGTAATTTTTAAATACTCTTTCAATGAAATATGGTTCAAAAATAATACTTAGCATATAATTCATTTTGAAATTCTGTGGGTTTAAGGTTGTGGTTTCTTAAACTCAAATAACGTTGCTAGACATTTATTTATCTAGATTTCTTTTTTTATACTATTAAAATGGATGCCGCTTACATTTGGATCCAGAACAAAGAGATCGCCACATTTGGATGATCAATTCAACCAAAAAATAGAACAATTTTTCCAGAAATACGAAGACGTCAGAAAAACTACATTCGTTTTAATAATAAGCTTAAAAAATCGATATAATATATAAAATTTAGAAAAAATATATTTTTTAATTCTCTCTCTCTCTCTCTCTCTCTCTCTCTCTCTATATATATATATATATATATATATATATATATATATATAAACTATTGAATTATCATGCATTTGTTGGATGAAGCTTTTAGATGAACAATACTCAGCAAGATTCAGTATAGTGTTGAACAGATCTTAAAAATCAAAGGATTTGCAGAGTTTTGGCTTTTTTTTCTTCTGGTTTCTTTTCCTCGTTATAGCGGTCATGCTATATGCTGCCATCTTATCAAATTAAAAAGAATATCTTTAAAATATAACCATGATTTTAATGAATGAAGATCGTGCTGTGTTAAAAAAAATATTTTTACCGAAAAAATAACAGTTATACTGCTGCTCTGAATAGAATAAATCATCGTTTGAGAAAAGAACCGGTGTCTGTGAATGGGCTAGAGGAAAATTATTAGTAAATTTGAGTCTACACGAGAATCCGAGGTGCTTCCAAAAACTTAAGGATGTAGCACTTTGAATCAGGAAGTTGTGGAAGAAATTAAACAAGCAACTGATTCAAGGTCAACGGATCAACACATAAGCTCAAGAAATGTAGCAAGGACCTTATTGTATATCATAAGCCAGAATATAAAACTCTAGTGCTACATTTTACAAAAATAAATTAAACTACTATAAAATTAAAATTTCACAACATTTTCAAACCAGAAATCCACAATGAAGAATTTATTTTTTAATTTAATTTTTTCCAAAACTGATGACAGCAAATCATAGATCTGATGAGGAATATTTCACTATATCTTGGCAGCCCAAAACACTTAATAGTAAGATATGAGTCTCATCCAACATGATGCTGTTTTTAGAAAACACGATTCCTGACTTTATTACTATTCCATTTTGTTATTTTTGAAAATCGTATAATAACAAGATAATTCCATCTTACTTATTTCAGACACAAACTAAGTAAAAATCTATAAAATAATGTGATGCTCACTTTGCAAGGAAGAAAATGCCTCGATTCAACAATATTTGTTCAAAACAAAGCCCAGTTTCATGCTGTTAAATCAATTAAACAACTGCTTCACATACTTTTGATTAAGATTGCATGGTCAGCAAATGTTTCCAAAAGGTTTGATTACTTGATTTGAATCCTAGCAATTTCTGATTGTGAGAATATTTAAAAGATAGTACCTATAAAGAAAAATATAATTTTATTATACAGATTAACAAGACATTTTTTAGGACAAGATTGTCTTAGAAATATTCATGCTACTGTGGATCATGTTTCTTTGCATTTGTAACATTTGATCGAACTTTAAAGCACACATATTGAATGTATATTGCAATAATAGAGTTTTTTTTAACAAAGGAGAAATATGGTATAATTTCAAATTGCAAATTAGTATGAATAAAATAGCATCACCTATCGAAAAAATAGCTCTATTCTTATTGCATAATTTCCTTTTTTATACTGCAAATATTACAAATATCAAGTTTCTTTCGAATACTCCAAATAGCTTTCTTATAAACCTTTTCAAACAACTTTAATTTTTATCGTTCTATGCTTAATATGATCTTTGACTACAAACAAAGTTAATGAAAGCAAGCTACTAAATAAATACAATAAAACATTCTGTTAAATATAATGTAGCAGATAAACCATAAAATTGAAGTTAAGTTATAATTTGTGTAAACAAAATTTGTCAAAATATATAAAGTTTTGAAAAAATAATTTGAAATAAGTAAAACAAAATCACTGATAAGCAAAATTTTAAAGCTTGGAATCATTTATTAATGTGAATATAATATTTTTCATATAAATCTGTTACAAATACAGTTGCATACAATATCAAAAGTTCACACAAACAGACAACAAATTCAAATGAACAAACAAAAAGAGGTAGACATTACAGATCCAATTCCTATAAGTAATTTGGCAAAACTGAAAGGAAATTTGATCATAATGCTATCACCAGATTTAAAGCAAGAAATCACCAGGTTGCTTGCCCAGATTTTAACATTAAAACCATGGTTTATTAAACTGAAAGTTGTGACCCTACATTCAGTAGAAAATTTTTCAAAACATTTTAATCATTCAGAATCTTATTACATGCATATAGCATCATGACTTAAAACCCTTCAATACAGAATTTAATAGTTACATTTCACTGAATCTATTTATATGTGATTAATCAGTGCCAATAGTTTTATTTATTTTTAATTTAACGAAAAAAAATCTGCTTGAAGAGAATTTAAAAACCCTATCTAAATTTCAATTCTCACGAGTAGAAAATGCCATGGAAATCTTTTCCTGGTAACTCAAATATTTTTTTAATGAAAACAATAAATATCAATACTGAAATTTATTTATTATATTTCAAATTTAAAATAAAAGATTATAAATGTATTTCTGAACAAATAAAAGATTACAAAAATTGTGTTAAATGAAGAATTTGTCTTCCGCATCAGAAGATATTGTGGATAGACTTATAAGATTAACAAAGTCAAAAGATAATATGTTCTTGTTATTTTAAAATATCATTACAATAATAAAAATAAATCCCATACATCAATATATCATGTTAACAATTTATATTGTGCACACATCAATATGCACAATATTTTATCAGCATATTCACAATTTTTTTTCTTTTAGTTTGGTCACTTTAAACAGTATTTTGTTGATATAAAGTACAAAAGATACGGATATTTTACAAAATTTTTCACAATATATTTCAACAACATGAAATAATCTGTCGTTTTTGTTACATTATGACATGTTTTTATCTAAATGTTACCAAGTATGATAGAAATTATCAATACTAGTAAAATTCAAAATGCATGGGAAATATTTGTTATAATCCTATACCAAAAAGAAAATTCTAATTTAAATTTATACAAATAATGATTTTTTTTAAAATTACCAATTTATGTTGTACTGGAATGAAACAAATGTTACTAAATGTTATAACGTAATCTAATAAATGTCATAAAATTATTAAAAATGTATTTAATATATTATATGCCAAATAATTTTGATTATATAAGCATTCAGATCTGTGAACAAGGCAAGATTAATAAAAGAAAACATACAATATGAGTAAATGCTCATATTTAATAAAAGAAATACATATAAAAGTTTTGGAATATATGGAATGAATAGCCTAGTTAAGAAATAAATTGCCACACATAAATCAACAACTTTTAAAGATATAAGTATATAGATTTCCATTGTCACAATTAATTAATATGTCTTCATAGTAACTAAGTAAAAAATCTTTTTAATAGCATAAAAATGCAAAATTTAAGTTCGCAATTTAGTAATAAATCCTCACATTCAATCAGTATGAGGTATTAGCTAGTGGCAAAAATATGCACTATTTAACTGCCAGTTTAAAGCTAAACTTTCGAAGTTAATGAGTAACAGATATTTTTAATCGCATTACTATGTAACATCATTTGATTACAGTGATTGATTGTGCATTAATAAAAAACATTATCTTGTAAAAATATGTTTGAAATATATATAGTACCTAAAATGAAAACATTTTCAAAAAAACACATCAATAAGCATACAAGCTGAGATCCAGTGCCATATATTGAAAGGTACAAAATTCATAGAATATGTGCTGATAATTCAACTATTTATTTCATTGATAGTACCATTCTGGTGTGGTTCATTCTTCTTGATGCTGTAACAAGCATCCAGATAAGCCCACACGATTTCTGCCACCAAAGAACGATCTGGAATTTGCTGAGCCATTCCATAAATAGCCGCCTACGAGATCAAAAAGGATTAATGATAGCAAAAATTTTATAACAATAAGATAATATTAGTAATTTTGGTTATTTCATTTAATAAGGTGTTTGCAGAATTTATCTACAGTTTTCCCTAATCAAGTTACTAAAAAATAATTCTATGGCAAGCATACATGATAAACTTATATAAGGTTTTTACTGTTAATTTTACAAGAAATAAAAATGAAATGTTGAAGTCTTACAACAATTCAATATTGGAAAAACTTTAATAAGTTTTCATAATTGTGTTTAAATAATAAAATTCATGAAGAAAAATAAAAATAAAAATGTATATGAGTTAGTTGTTACATTGTGACAATAATAATATTAATAATTGACTTTTCTTTATTAAAGGACTACATATTTTGGTGCCAATTTAAAGAACATACACAATTCAATAACATTATTTAGGTTAAAGTTTACAGAGACAGATATTTTCAATCTTTTAAAAATAATAAGTATTCATATTAAGTACATTGAAGCACAGATATGGTTTCATTGCAAGTTCCTAAAATTGGTTAAATTAATTGGTTAAGTAATCTGTGAGCACACACTTTTAAATCTTTATCTTTACTTATAATAAAACACAATGTGTGTGTGTCTGTTGGCGATGTACAGGCCAGACCGTTCGACCTACAGCTACCAAATTTGGTATATACCTTGGGTGCCGGGAATGTGCACCTCGGAGCCCTTTTTTTTGAATTTCTAATTAAAATTTTAATTAATTAAAAAATAAACCAAATTTTAACGTTTTTTCGCTATAACTTCCGAAAATATTACAGCACAAAATTGATTTTTGCATCAAGTTAAAGCGCAAAAAATTAGCTTTTCAATGATACTAATGTTTTGACTTACGAATTAAAACTCTATTTTTAATGAATTTTTAAACATTTAATTTAATCGTTTTTTTAAACAATTTATTTCGCAAAAAAAATAAATAAATAAATAAAATAAAATTTTATCTTCTCGAGGATCTTAAAAAAATCAGCTTTTAATAAAATGTTGCCATCACATTTTCAGAAGTTCTGATTAAAAAAAAAGTTAATTACTACTAAAATTAAAACAGAAATATACAATTTTCATCACGTGATTATATGAAATGAATTAAATAGGAAATGTGATATTTTTTAAACAATAAATGCAAGTGAAAATCGTTTGCAATATCAAATTTAATAAATCAATTAAAGAATTAAAATAAATAAAAATACAAAATAAAAATATATTACAAAACTGCGACAGTTAAAACTGAAAAAGAATTTTTAGAAAAGCACCAAACGATAATCTTCTGAGAGCGAGATTAATTATTTAAAAGCAAGAAATCTTAAACGAACTTTTAAAATGACGTCATTTCAAAGAAACGAAGAACAAAAAGCAATGTGAAGAAGATATTTTGTGCAAATCAAAAAATTCACCTTCGTGATTGTAATTTTTCTCCGCATTTTAATGAATCATGCGAAATAAAAACGCATCTTCTTTCAAACAAGCATACGTAATAATTAACAATGCAAAATTTGTAAAAGTATATAAAACTATTTTTACCCGCATATTTCAGTGACATCAAAACTTTCTACCAAAACAATATCGTGTTCTCTCACGAGAAAAAATAAATCAAATATCATTCCAAATTACACATATAAAAATGTCATTTTCGGCACGTGTCTGTATAAAATGAAATAAATATGAAACATGATAATTTTGGAAAATAAATGAATGGAAACGTTTTCTATGATATTTTACTATACACATATTGCTAATCCAATTAAACAATTTTATTTAAGGCAAATATGGCTTAACATCTACAAGGCATCTTCTGTAATCGGAGTCCAACATCTAATTTCTTAATTTTTTGGGGATATATATAAATAATCTCTTAGCAATTGGTCCAAGTGAAATAAATAATTATAGATTTAGGGAAAGAATGCCGATGAATTAAATTTTTACATACATCATCTGCTCTGTGAATCATATTTAACAAAATATTCTTGAGACAATAAGTCCTTAATTAAATAAGTCCTTAAATAAAACCCAATCAACAAAATCAATCATCAAAGCTGATCGATCTATGAAAATTTCAATATAACTATTACTGTAAAAACTGGCGATTTTAGATCACTTTATCAAGATCTCAAAGAAGCCAATCAAGGTTACTCTAGAATAATTGGTCCAGATTATGATAATGATGATTGTTCTAAACTTGCAATATTCAGAACTGAATAAATCAGCCAGATTTGAAGAAGATAGAAATGCTTATTTATTTATTTAGAAGTTGAAATATTAAGAATATTTTGCAAATATGAATCTATAAGACCAAAGGAATTTAAACCATAATTTTTTGAAATATATTTATAAACCTAAAAAAATATTATTGAGAGCATTTATATACATCTAAAAATAAAATTAAAAACTGAACGTTTCAATTAACCTGTGAAATTTTTGCTGAACAATTCCTTGAGATCTTATAAATTATTAAAAAAAATTATAATGTTTCAATTTCTGTATTGAACATAAATATTCAATGTCGGACTATTCTGCTTTCAGTTCTTAGTTTTATTTAGACATGCTTAGATTGAGTAAAGAGGTCATTGTATTAATTGAAGTTTCATCATTTTCAATTTAATTTAAAAGTGAATTTTACGTGCACTGATAGAAAATCATACAGAGATGCGGACTTCAAAGATAGGACTGTTTAAGGCCTACATAATAGTATAAGTGAGTTATATGACTATCGAAATTTGAAGCTTAAAAATATTTTGCTGAAAAATTTATTATGAGACCAAGTTATATATAAAAATGATTTAACCCTTTAGTCGGCATTAATATGGGTGAACCGACTGGTCGCCAAAGGCGGCTAGTGTTTAATATAAATGTCTACTTAAAAGACAGATTTATAACATATTCTCAGTATATTTTCGGTTTATATTAACTTTTTTAGGTTTATTTATATTTATGGTATTAATACTTAATATTTTCCTTTGAAACAGTTGTCACATTGATGATCCTATTTTGGTCCAAGAGAGCAATTAAAATCTTTTAATCACATCCATATATTATAATAAGAAAATTAAATTATATACAAAATAATAATGGTTTTATATAGCAATGTTTTTTTTGAAATGTTGCTTAGTTAAAAATCGAATAAATACTTTTTCTCTTGGGATAGATTTTCATACCAAACAGAGATTTAAAATAAATAATTCAAACAGCTGTACAGTTAAGCAGAGAAATATATATATCTATACACTCACAACATAAAAAGCAATAAGAATTGCAAAGACGGTGAAAGGTAAGTAGAATTAAAAAAACAGTCAAACAATTAAATGCTTTCAGAAGAAAGACTATACTATTAAAACTATAACTTCAACAATATCAAGTAAAAAAATATATCTAGCATAGTTTATAAGATAAGTTATAATTCAAGGATATTTAAAACAAACTGACATTTCTTTTTCACCTTTCCTCAAAAGTTCATTTAAAATAATTTCCAAATCACAGTAATTCTAAAAACTAATTATTTTACTAAATTCTGTTATAAACACTCGAAATGCAATAAAAAATAATAAACGGTTATAAGAAAAATAACAGTCAAATTAAAACATAAAAACAACAACAATAACATTAGAAGTTTAATATTTTTATTTTTGAACATGTTCCAAAATTCTATTTGGTAAAATCCAAAAATTATGAATGTGGTTTTATTTGAAATCAAGAATAATAATTAAAGAATCCCTCTTTTGGGGAGGATTTAAAAAAAGCTCATGAAATAATACTTACAGTTCCAGTAGTTCGTGATACAGGATCTTTGAGTATTTCAGCAGTGCATTCTTTCACATGGGAGAGAAATTTATCAGCAATCCCTGGGTATGTATGCTGCATTGTGACACAGATGTGGAATCCCGAAGGAAACTGCAGAAGATTCAGATTCCAGCCCCTTTCTGTCAAGGCGCTGCTCAGACGATACACATCAAAATGGTTGGAACCAACTGCAATTACACTCACATTGGGTTGACCAAAGACAATTATTCCATCAATCTCTCTGAGCCTAAATAAAAAAATTCTAATTATAAAACAATATTTGGGAATTAAAATAAAATATCTGTGAATGTAGCATTTTTTGTCAGTTTCCTGCTAATTATAACTGCTAATTTTTAGCGTAATGCTTTTAACACCACTTTCCTATTAAATAAGCATAAATATTTCATAAGCACTGAATTTGACAATCTCCAGAAGCTGAAAAAAATTATCTTGATTATTTATTGAACAATAGAGATCATGTAATACATATTTAATCAATTAATGTCACTTAAAAGAGTAACATTAAAAGTTAGAGCAATTAGAAACAAATAAATTAATGTCCATACATTTCTTCAATAATTTTCAATAGAGATTTTTGCTGCAATGAAGCAGATTGCTTCTGAAAGTACATTAAAAATTAGAAAGATACATATGAAATTGTGGAAAGAAAAATGGCAAATTTAATTTTTTAAAGAAAACATTTCAATGAAAATAATGAGACACCTTTTTACTCCATAATTAAATTTTCAAAATGTAATTGCCAAATTATGTTTAAGCAATCAAAAGTATTCAAAATTTATCAAACCTATTCAAGTTTTATCTTTGATTTCCATTTTCAAAACAATTAGAAGTGAGATGAGTTATGTATTGATATATAATGAATATATCAAGTTATTGAATTTCTTAAAAAATATCAATAAAGCACTCATCAAATTAGAAGTTTGAGAACAATTCCAGAAACAGCAATTTATAAATTAAGGACATATACCCTTTTTCAATGTATCTGGTAGCAGTTATAATTTTCTTCGTAGCTTCTACATATCCTGCTTCACCATGGTAAAGTAACGAGGCCCAACAAGTTGCAATCAGACCTCCAGACCGACTGCCTGCATAATATAAGATAAAAGCAATTTTTTAAACAATTTTCTGCAATTTTAATAATAATAATAAAATTTTAAAGATAAAAATAAAATTCTTATATATACCTGAAAGATTTGGTGTACCATAAATACCTCCGGGCCAATCAGTGGTGACTGAAAACTGATAATGCCGATGCATTTTGTACTTGTATAAAATAACTGAAGTACCTTTGGGAGCAAATGCATACTAAAATAAAAATAAAATTAATGTTAAATGTAAGTCATACTAATGAGAATAAAAAATCCATATATATTAGTTCTCATACAAGTAATTTTTTAATGAAGGACATTATTTAAAAAACAAATTTGACATTATATTTTTATATATTTATTCTTTACAAAAATTAAAATGATTTTATACAATAATATTAAAAATTATTATTTTTAATAAAAGAAATTAATTAATTTTTGCAAATATCACAAACAATAAACATTTTTATGAATATCTGAAATTTAGAATTTTAGCCAGTTTACAAAGAACTAAATCTTTGTAAACATAAAACTTTTGAAAAAGTAGGACCAATTAAGTTAAAATTAATTGATATAGTTATTATAATTCAGTTTAACATTCGCATGAATTGAAATTTCAAAATAATACACAATGAAAGAAACTACTGTAATACAGCATAAAGGGTGCTAAAAGATTACTGATTAAAACAAAGAACAGAAATTTGAAATATAAACCATTAATATCTATTATGATATTGTTACATATCCTTGATTTAATGATTGAAGTTTTTTTTAAATACTACTTCTTTATTTTAGAGTCTGCACACAGATTTAAAAAAATTAAATGTTTAATAATGTAAGATAGGTCTTTTTGCAAACCATATTTTCTGGAATAAAACGATACATTACTTTTATTCTTCACTAATGGGAGATTTTACACTAATTCTCAATAACCTGAGCATAATGCAAATCTCGACAAAATTTTTAATCTTGATTAAGAATGAGCAACACAGCATGTTTTATGTTAACATTAGTCAGCAAAACTTATTAGAGTGATAGAATTAAATAGGGGAAAGAAGAATCCTTATGCCAGTGGTAGCTTAGCTTAACTACTGCTAGTGCTAAGTTTATATAAGCAAAGCCTTCATTGCACAGGCGATATGTTTTCAAGTAACATAATGGAGTTTTGTATCAAAACCAGGTTTATTTAACTGCCAAAAGTAATTCTCAAAGATATGCTCAAAAAATTCACTTTCTCTGAATCTTTAATAGCACAGTAAATGAAAGCACAGAAAGTGTATCATATAAAGAAATATGGAAGCCAAAATAATTCTGTTTTTCATTCTGAAATTTGCCATTATTAAATTATCAACTGCTTACTTCAGCAAATACAATTAAGTCCTTATATATTGAATTTGAAAAGTTCAAGGGCAAATTTTGATAATAGAAACTCCAATATGCTGCAATACATATTATAAAACCTTCACATCATTTTATAATCAAAACACTTAATTTGATAGAGGATCAAATAAATAAAGTTATAATATATTCTTTTTTTTATGAATGAATTCAGTGTTAGAACAGAATACAGAAACGTTTGTGGAAAAAATTTGTTTTTAAGTATGAACATTTCATTCCACATACAGAAGCTGCCATTTTATTGAATATTAAATAATTCAATATTCCTGGAACAAATCCTATAGATATTCAATACATAGAATTTTAAAGTATGGGAATTTACTTTTAAAGGTGAAATAAATTATGTGAGCGATGCAATATAGATTTCCTGTCTCATTAAATAATATAGCAAGTACTAAGGATTTGACTTTATGACAACACATTTATATTTCACTAAATTTAAAATGAAACAAAATGAGTCTCACCTTGTGAGTATCACATGAGATACTGGTGACTCCTTTCACAGAGAAGTCAAAAGGTGGCAACTGGAATCCAGCTTTTTTCATAAAAGGTACCAGAAATCCTCCAAGGCAACAATCCACATGAACAGGTATATCATACTTCTGACCCAACTAAAGAAATATATCAAACGAATTATTTTTAAGCAGTTAATAATTTCATATACAGTCAAGATGTATTATATGTTAACTCAAGGTATTTCAAACTGTTTAATCTCATAACTTTTTTTAAGATTAGGCTTATACATTATATCATTTCCTTCAGAAATATTTGGGAATGATTCCAAAATTGAAAAAAATATATAACACACTAAAGAATTAATTGATTAATCTTCCAAAATAGAAAGCAGCACCTAATGAATTCGAAACTTATGCTTCAAACATGCCAAGCATGTTTTACAATTGTGCATAACAATGTTAAAAAAAACATAAATAATCTTAGAAAAATACAATAAATTGTGATGCTGTACTTTCAAATGAAAATTTTTATGTGATCATTGTAAGAAACACCATTGCAATATTTTTCTATAAATTGTCAGGAAAAAATAAAAAGCTAACAACATTATATTTTTTATTATGTATTCACACTCTACAGGGAAATATTTCAACAACCCAGCATATATATATATATATATATATATATATATATATATATATATATAATAGAAAGTGGTGTTTAAACATACAAGATTTGCACAGGATTATTGGTACGCCATTTTATATAATAATTACAAAACTTTTATTTTTGCATTTAAAAATGCTGCAGAATATTCTTAGCATATGTAAGAGAAATGATATTTATTTATATTCTAAAATTCAACATTTTTAAGGAAGATTTAGCAGTCAAAGATATAAACTATAATAAAAGGACAAGTTATAAATAATTTTTTATTAATAGCTGAGCTCTAATTTTATTAAAATATACTAAATTCTTGTACTATCTATTTTGATTTCTAAAATTTATCTGATGAAGCCCAAAAATAAATCCGATGAATACTTATACAAAGAAATCAATAATTTTCCTCATTACAAAATGTTTAGAGTTTTTCTGGACAACAGCCCTGAGTTATTTTATGAAATCATATAGTATGATATTCTTTAAAAAAAAGTTGTTACATTTGAAAATAATGAAAAAACTAACAAACGGAACAAACTATAACAAATATAAAACTTAGCATGCTTGCCTTTCCAATTTCTTCAATGTCATCAATGCAACCATGAGGAAATGCAGGTGCTGATCCTACAAGCTAATATGAGAAAAAAAAGGGAAAACATTTTTTAAAAAATTAATTCATTCGACAAAGAAGTACTATTATCTACTGCCCTAACTTTGAAACATTTATTAATTTAAAATAATTAGTCATAAATACATATTTACCATACACGTATTTCCGTCAATTGCTTTTCTCATTGCACGGATGTTGACTTTCATAGTATCAGGATCGTGCTTGACATGCTTAACCCTAATTTTTAAGAGCTGTGCAGCCTATAAAATTAATAAGAAATTCAATAAATTGTCATGTAGAGTTTTAGTTTATAGGCAATGTATTGAACATGCATATAGAAAAATATCAACAGTTATAATAATTGTTTTTTTTTATCAATTAATATTCTTATTAATAGAAATATATATATTTGGTAGCTAAAAGAACCTTCAGTGTTTAGAAATTAAATTTCTTTTGAATATTTTTCAAAATTGAGTTTAAATATTATTGAAGCAAAAATATCTTTACATGATCATTTATATCTTTATTTACATAGAAAATATTTCTCAAAATTTGAGTATTTAATTTTCTATCTTGAATGAATTAATATTAAATGGAATTAAAGATTATAACATATATTAACATATGCAGTAAAGTACATCCAATTGGTATTTACTTCAATAATTGTAACTACTGTTATAGCAACTATTTCTAATAATATTGTAACATTATTATTGAACAGATACTCCTGAACAAGGTTAAATTAGCAAGGTTTTTGAATAAATTTTTCCATTAAAAGCTGTAGCAAAAAAAGTATATGCAGAGTGTTACTGTTTGTGAATATTATGAATTGTTAATTAAATTGAACACACACACACACACAGATTTCAGAATTTTTTTTTAAAAAAAATTTAACTGGTAAAACACAGCTCAAAATAACCAGAAATTGGTAGTTTATGCAAAAAAAGTGATTATTCAAATAAACTAAATTAATATGTTTAATGATATTCTAAAACTAAACTGAATTTCAGAGAACACTGAATATTCTGGAAAGGATTATAAAAAGTTTACAAACAAATTTATGTGGAACCATAAATACAATACATATCATACCTTATCAAAAGCTGCATGAGCTGTAACAGGTATTACCCTAAAAATAAGTTAATAAGTTATTAAATAATTTGAAATGTGCTTTTGTATATAGAAATAAACATTAATAAATACTAGCATAAAAGACTAGATTCATAGTTTTTCTATTGTGTTTCCTACAAAAAAAAAAAAAATTGATTAACAAATGTTGTTATTACTTACATATTAGGTTCTTTTATGCCTTTCTCATATCTAGCGTAATCTCTATAAGCTTTGCAAACAAGAAAAATACTTTCAGTGCCTCCTGTTGTGACCTAAAAATGAAATTGAAAAATTTTAATCTAAAATAATGACATGATCTAATTTTTAATTTTTACTTCTAATATTACCTACTGATATTTAATATCACAGAAGAATCAATGTCTCATTTAAAGATAATATATTAATTATTTCATATAATGAACAAAAAGAATTTTTATATGCTTTTTTTAAATCAGATAATTAAAGGGCTATTAAAAACAGGAGAACCTAGAACCCTTTATTTAAATTGATTCCATAACTGTAATATATATGATATAAAAATTATATCATAATCATGAAATTATATTTAAGCCCTATCTTTTTAAAAAAGAAACTCCAGCATAAACATTAAAAAAATTATGTAAAAATACATATAAAAATAAAAGAAATCCCCAATATTTTGAAATTCAAGAAGAACAATAAAAAATACAAATAATAATAATAAGTTAGATTCAAAATGCATAACTTCTATTAAGTCGAAAATATTTGGTATCATCTATACCAAATAACTAATTCTTGATAATAACAATGAAACTAAAAATATGATTTTTCTAGTTAAAAGCAGCCAGTTAGTTTTAAATGAATCCCCTTTTATATAAAAAAGCCGAAGAAATCAATTCATTGCATGTGGAGGAACATATGCTATGGAAGGAAAGGGGAACCTTTGAAATGTTGATATCTTCAAATGAGATGTAACTAAGATTCTCAACATTTGATATTGAGTGTAAGCTACATTTCAAAATAAAATTTTAAAGCTTTATAAAGGACCAAGATGAAAATACTTTCAATCAAAAAGAAAATTATTATTCAAATGTAGAGTTTTGAAGAAAAACAATATATTTCTCTCAACAATTCTATATAAGCTTGTTCCTTTTTGTATCAAATAATAAATTTTGCAAAATTAAAAAAACCCACCAATTTAGTTCTAACTTTCATCAAAATGTGTTATTATTACAAAAAGTTTTCACTGTGAGAAAATGGAATTTAAAAAAATGCTGTAACAAGTAAAATTGATGTTTGAAAATTATAACTTGAAATGGTTCAATGGATGTAAAGGCCAATTTTTTTTATAATTTAAATAAAAATAACAAGAAAAGCATTAGTTAAATTAAACAGAATTAACACATAACTATTTTGTATTCAAAGGCAAAATTAATCACATGTATTAATCACAACATAATCTTATTAAGTAAGCTGAGTATGGTGAACTTTATAAAAAATGGATGAAATATAATGAGTTATTTATATCTAGTAAGTTGTTAATATAGCATTAGATTACAACAGATTTAATATATATATCATACTTTAACATGTTTTTTTTATTTGAATTTGTAATTTTCAGCAATTTATCAAAATACTGGTAAATCACTTGTCATCATTAATATGACATCTTCACAGTGGTACTATTTGATCATTGAACAATATAATGATAATTTTTAAACTTATATATTAAAATTCTTAAATGCAAAAACTCAATGTAGCCTCAATCTTGTGAGTATTTGCCAACCACAACTGAAAACACTTGAAAATTGTATATGAAATTATTTCCATGTAAGGAAATATTTGTAAATGTGACCAGCTACTAATAATTATTAGCATAATTTCTCTATCAATATATAAATTATAGACATATACCTAGAATAATTTTTTTCACAGTGATTTCTTTGAAAGGAGTCACTGTAAACAGTATGCATTATGAAATAAAAGGAATATCAGAAGATAAAATTTCAAATAGGATGAATAAGATAATTTTACAGTTTTATTTATATACTGATGTAATGTTTTATTTTAGATATATGAATAGTAATAAAAAAATTGAGGTCCAGTGTGCTATTTTAATTACTTCATTTTCTTTACAAATATTTGGAAGACGAAAAATATATTAAATTTTTCAGATTCTCAACAATTTTTGGAGTCTTCATACTTGTAATGATTATTTATAGTATAAGAAACTACTATAAGAATATCAATAACTTACAGTTCCAATGCCTTCTGGAGCATTAAAAAGAGCAGATACTATGTGGACGATTTCTGCCTCCATGATTCTGATTCCAGGAAACACATCTGTATGAAGAGGATTGGTATAGGCAGTCTTCCTGTATACCTGTTGCATCAGATCCTCAAGAGTATCATCATTACCAGGATAGAAAGTTCCAGACACATAACCATCATTCCAAGAAAATTTGCCAAAAGATATATAATTATCGATTTCTTTCAGGATTTCATTCTGCAAATCAAAACATAATTTTGATTTTAAAAATATTTGAATTATAGCAGTAATTTTTTTAGTAGGCTTGGTGATTTAGGGTTTTAAAAGTTATATAAAATACATGCAGAATAATTTTTACAAATCTTCCAGACAGACTTTTTCAAACTTTAGATAAACTAAACTACAATGTATATATTTATATAAAGTTAAATTATTTTTTAAATATTCATACACAGATTTTTATAATGATTTTAAATCAACAATATTCATTAAAACATTTATATGATAATCAATTAATCAAAAATTTACACTGATTAAGCAATAATCAATATTTTTTGCAATGCAAATACTAATAAAAATTTCTGCACCAAGTTATATCAAAATAATTTTAAAAAATGACGAATAATTTAAATAGTTTTTTTTTTTATTATTTAAAGAAAACTGAAAAGTTTGGTTTATTTATTTATTTATTTTTGGCAAAGAAAACAAGTTTATTTCATATTAAATTTTAGTCTATAGAATATTACAAAGAAAATGTAACTTAACAAATTTTTCTGATCAAGTAAATTCTTTGAGGATTGAAGAATCTAATGATTCTCATTGCAATTGTAGCAGTTTTTGAAAATAAAAATGCTTAAGTAGACTATATATATATTTTCAAATAAATAAAATACATTAAACTTAAAACAAAATTACAATTAATAGCACATAGAAATAAATATCCTTAATATCTCAAAATTTGAATGTATCTATGATTACAAAATATATAAAAATGAATTTGCTTTGAAAAATTAAACATATAACATTCAATCGTTACTGACCACATTCCAAGATTTTTTTGGCAAGCTTTGCAGAAATATTTTATTTTCCATTCCCTTCAAAAGTTCTTTCTCAATTTCATCAGTAGTTGATTTGATTTTCTTCTCCACCGTCTGCTTGATGAAGGGTACTTTTCGGAAGTAGTACCAGAATGTAGTAGTAATTCCATCACCTAAAACAAATTTCCATTTGATTGATTTCAAGTTTATAAAATGATTATTTGAATTAAAATAATGTGCTCAAAGGGAAAGAAAAACAGAAATGAAACAAAAAATAAATTAAAGTGGACTTTTTAACTTCTTCCCTCTAAAGGCTTTTTCCCCCCATAAAATTTTACAGTAAAACCAAAATAAGGAGGGAAAAACATTAATTGACAACAAATTACATGAGATTCAAATAGTTCTTTAGGTAAAACTTATAATAAAAAGTATTAAAATTTCAAACTAGTCTTGGTTTAAAAAGTAGAAAACTCCAACTGAAAAATAGAGTATGAGTGTTTTTACAATTTCAACAACATTACTGTCAACTCTTGAGGAGAGTATTTACAGTTCAGAACCCTTAAACAAAATACAGCTTTATTTTCTGCTTAGTAAATGAAAAATCACAACAACTGGATAAAAAGAGGGAAAAAATATATGAAATGTATTACATTCAAAATCTTTTTTGACAGAAAGCAAATTTTCTTTTACCCATTTTCATATTTTGGGAAAAAGTAAATAATAAAAGTACATTTTAAAATAAAAATTCAAATATTTATAAACTATATCCACATATTTGAAAAAACTTATAAAAACGAACTGAAAAGTTATAATAATAATAATAATAATTGTTCAGCCTTCACTTAAAGAAGATAAACAAAATTATTAAATTGTGTTTTTATAAAACTTGCTATAAAATTTTAAAAAATCCTACGAGTATTATTAAAATTTTTATTTACGTGACATAAAATATTTTTAAATAATTTGAAATAATTCCACACCATGACACAATGTTTTAATTTTTATATACATTTAAAGCAATTGCATTTTTTATCAGTATAGAAATTCCTACTCACTTTAATATAATTTTTACAAAAAATAACATCAAATCTAGCTTTAACATAATTTTTTTACTAATTTTAAATATTTTTTTTTACTTTTTTAATTTAATGCCATGCTCAAATACATCTATCCAAGAGCAATCATAAAAAATCAAATTCAATAGTAAAACCATAATTTAATGGGTCAAATTGATAAAAACTGCAATTATGATGAAAGAAAGTACTTGGATAATTTCACTCCTATGATACATGTTTGAAAAAAAATAAGTTATTTAGTTTAATAATATATTATATAAATGATTTATTTTAAAAATTTTGTTATATAGTAAACTTTTAAATGTAATATATTGTTTCAAATATTAGTTGCAGCCAATTTTATGATTTTATGCGTAATATTCTGACCTAGTTAAATCTACTAACTTGATGGTCAACTGTACCTTACAATGAAATTAATATCTCCATTTTTTTTTATTTGGAAAGTCAAATATTCTAGTCAGTAATATGACTTTGTAGTACATTGAAAGTTATGAGTAATTGTATGAACTTCTAATAAAGAAATATTTCTAAGAGTCTAAGAGAAATAAAAACATTTTTTTAATTTTATATGTAAAATTTCATGGCTCGATACAACATTGATTACTGGAATTAAAAATAAAACTATTTACATTTAATGATTTCATTTAACATCTTTTCATGTTTATTACCCAGACTATTTATCCAAGGAGTGTAAGAATGTGGACCTCAGAGTTAATTGTTTAAACTTTTAATAAATTAAAGCTTAACCATAAATAATTTTAATAAAATAAAATTCATATAACAAACTGAACAGACCAAGGCTTCTAAAATAATATAAATTACATGTCAAAATTTGAAGTGAAAAAAATAATAAAAAAAACTTTGCTAATGAAACTATTTATATGAAGTTAAAGTGAAAATCTATCTAAAAATTTTAGAAATAAAAATTCTAGTGAACTAATTGATTGTAAGAGGGAGCTAGTTAAAAGTAATGAGAAGTGTAGCTATATACAAGAAATACACAACTTGCAGAAAACTATACAATTTACAGTTTCAAATTATTAATAAAAAAAGCAAAATATTAAATAAATTATTCAATACATAAAAAAACAATAAAGTACATACCAAGAAGATTTGAGATAAATCTATTCACAAAATAAATAAGAAAAGTAGTCACTAAGGTAATAAGTATTATTTCCCAAGCTTCTTTCCCTTTGCATGAATCATTGATATAAGTTTTCAGTTGTATCAAATATCCCTGAATATTGAAAGTATCCTGCATGCTGTCTGGAAAATACAAACTATATGTTAATAAATCTACTAAATATTAATAAACATACATTAAATATTAATAAGTTTACACTAAATATTAATAAATCTTCAATTTTAACAAAACAAATATATTTTAAAAACTTGAAAAGGGTCATACTGAATTAACACATTGATGTATTAACAACATTCCATCAAAGAATGACACAGTTCAGCTAAATTTAATCCTAAGGTTCAAATTCAATTAAAGGAGTGCAAATAAATTAAATCTAGATGTTTTATGAAAGAAGAGAAATCCACATAGATTTTATATTTAATGGCGTTTAAAAAAAGTGCAAAATTTTTAATTCTTACTTCATTGATATTATATATATCATTATACAGGGTGTCCGAGAAGTCTTTGACACATTTCAAAAATTCGTTTAAAAAAAATAAACGAGATAGAAAGTAAAATTAAGTTAAATTTATTACCTCAAATAGTGAAGTTTTTTTTTTTTTTTCAATGCATCGATACACCTCGATGTGGGCCCCTGATTTTCGGGGGCTACGAGCAAATGACTGATGAATTCTATCGACGACACTTCTGTGTCGACCCAGTACACTCCCAGTTTCCAAAAACTTATTTTTCCATGCAATAATGCTGTCACGAGATGGAGGGTCTTTTTCCGTATTTTGTACGGAAATTACATTGAATTTGAGTCACAGATCTCGATTCGAAAAACCACATAACACAAAATGCGCTCTCACTTGGAGAAGCCATTTTCTAAATAACTCTTTCTAACGTTTCAGTACCGCAATCTCCCGGCCAGTTTTGCATTTAAAAAAAAACTTTACTATATGAGTAATAAATGTAATTTAATTTTACTTTCTATCTCGTTTATTTTTTTCTTACCGAATTTTTGAAATGTGTCAAAGACTTCTCGGACACCCTGTATAATGATAAATATTATATACTGATATTACTATATAATGCTTTAAATGTTTATAGATATAATGTTAAATGTTTTTACATCTATTTTTTATAAATAAAACTCATATTTAATCTTTAATATATCATATAAGAAAATATGATAGTAGTACATTACCACATTCAACAGTTAACCAGCAAAGATATCATGTTATCGCAACCAGTGGTTAGTTTCAGAAAAAAAAAGTCTGTTGATTACATTTTCCAAATACATGGAATTGAGCCAAAAGACTGCCAAGACCATATGATTAATAAACAATTTAGCAATGATTTTTTTAAAAAATAAACTTTTCTGTTGATAACTTTTCACACAAAAACTTAATTAAAAAACTACATAAAAATTAAATTTGTTATAATATTTAGATCGATAAACAAATTACTTTTTGTTCAGCCAAGAGCATGAAATTAACACGCAAATACTGAAAATAATTTATTTTAAAAAATAAATATTCAAAATTTGTGGATGACTTTTGAAGAAAAAATCTAAAAATCTGAATAAAAGAAACTTTATTTAAAAAAAATACTTTCGTCATAATATTTAGAAAGGTAAACAGATCATTTTTGTTTTCTGCATCAGCTAAAAAATAAGTTTTTACTAAATATTAACATTTTTGATACTAAAAAGATAAACATTATATAAAAGACTAGAAAAAAAATACTACATAAAAGAAATGAAAAAAAATAGGTAAAGATATTATAGATTAACAAGTAAAATATGCATGTTGAATTAAATAATAAAAATAAGCAAAATGATATTAAATGAACAAACAAACAATGCATGTTAAAACTTAAGATTACCTACACTGTTATACAACATCAAGAAATTCATTATCTATAAATGAAAGATTCAAATCTATTTCAACTAACTAGAAAACTCTAAAAATTTATTAGAAAAATATTGAATAAGAAATAAAATAAAATTGATCATATTTAAAAGGTAATTTCTTCTATTACCACGCAATGTAGTTATAATAAGCTCATACTTATATCTGATGTTCTGACTGCTATGTAATGTACTGAAGATATGGTAAAACAACAGAACATTTTAAGCTATTAAGATATGGTTTAAGGCATAACCATTAATTATTATTTAATACTTTCAATGTTACCGACGAGATATCTGTTATCAAAGACAAATATCAATTCTTACGGCTGTTGACATTTTTTGTACAAAACAATTTTTGAATTCTACAGCTATATAAGAAATTCCAACCAATTTAAACAGGTATAAGAGACAAATTTTAGCCCACAGGAACCTGTAATTTGAAGTATCTGAAAGACGAGATATTTCGTCGGTAGCATTAGAAGAGTTAATGAAATACAATTTCATACATGATTAATGAAAAAATTTCAAATAATTATAAATTTAATTTTAAACCTTTTGGATATTAAAACTAACTAAAACTTCAAGGAAAATTAATATTTTAAATAAATTAAAATTATTTAAAACTAATAAAATAAAATGACGTTTTCATAACAAGTAGGTTTAAATTTGATTTAAAAAATTAACCATTAGTTGTAAAATTAAAAAGCAGTCAGTTTAGGGAAACCTGTAATCGTACCTTTCAAAAAAATATTTTATTGAATAACATTTGAGAAACTATTTTATTTATATGAAATACGATGCAGTGAGAAAATGCTAGCTTTTATAAATTACAAAATCATACAAAAAAGAATATTATTCATTACAGAAAAAATATTATTAAAAATAAAATCTAAACAATGTTATTCAAATAACTTAAGAGGTTAATTACCATCTATTTATCTACCCTCACGGGGAAAAAAATCAACGAATATATATGGGAATTATATAAAAGAGCTAACCTTATAATAACCGGGAAAAGTTGAAATAATGAAGATTTCCTTGCAGTTTGAATTTAATATTAAAGGTATTTTAATCTATCATAACATATTTATTAAAAAATGATTCCGAAGATTAGAAATTAGGTCAAATTATTACGTAAACTGTTAACATATAGAATTATCGTAAACTGTTAAAAGTCATTATCAAGATGTAAACATAAATATTGCATAAGTTTCGGAATAACAGGGAGAATTCATTACCGACAGAAAGTTCTCTTGTTGTAAATCGTTGCAACAAATGCGCCAAATGGCTCGATTATAACGACAATCTATAAGAATCATTTAAAAAACATGTTCTTAAAACCTGCTCAGAGAGTTTCATAAATGAAAGATATATAAATTTAAAAAAAAAACATATATGAGTAAATGATATTTAATTCGTATTTTGGTTCTGGCAAATTTAACTTCCAGGTTCTTACGTATTATACCGTCTTCTCCAATGACCGCCAAAGCTTCAGTAACTTTTTGGTAACTGATTTAAATTTGAAGATAAAGATCAACGGATTACACCCTTGCCGGATTGCCATAATTAGCTATAAGCAACTTATTGGCGATGACTTAAAATTTGGCGATAAAGAATGGATGGTATAATTCGTAAGTACCAATTTCAATTCCTTTGAATTATGATGATATTTTAATAACCAGAATGAAAAGTGAACTCTCTTAATTATACATTATAAACAGCATTTTTTAAACTGAAAAATTAATGACTGCAATAAACGAATAAACTGTATGCATCAGTTTATCTTAATTCATAATATCTTAAAGCATGTATAACGAATAAAATGCTTTGCTACTTAATGTATAATATCTTGAAATGTGTGCAATAAATAAAATGCTTTGCTAATCAACAGATTCGCATAAATTAATTCCTAAAACAAGAAAAAAAGTTGAATTTAGGTAAAAATTTAAGTAGCACAATACTATATAATTAGGACTTTATGGAAATCTACTACGTGCATTGTTTAAAAAGGAAATCGAAAATTCACAGTTATTAATTTTTCTTCTGAATAGTGAAAAAAAGTGCTTATGCGCCAAATCTTACATCCAAGGTTACTTGAAAATTCGGAACTTAAACTACTCCAAACTCCAAACTACCAATGAGCAGTAAATATTTTACATACTCCACCTTCGTAGTAAATGACACGCCTATTCGTATGCTGTCGTCGTATGCTCTTTCAACTCTCTTTTGTCAATCATTTAAATTTCTTTGATTTTCAGTTTTTGAAGATAAAAATGACAAAAAATTTTAAATTAAAAATAGTAAAATTCCTAATCATTATAAAATGATATTTTATTGGTATTTTGCGTAAAAAAATTTAAATACTTTTAAATAAACATCTATGTTTGCAACCGTATCTCGAAATTTTTTTCGTCTGCTTCAAATCTTCAAAAAAGTTTCCACATTGAAATTTTACCATGTTGTGATTCATCCAGTGTAAGGCATGGTCTTTTCATTCCATACATCCGAAGTGCGTTGTTTATTAGGAAAATGAAAGTTATAATTAACTTTTACTCTGAATTTCATAAAATCTGATTTTCTGACAGATTAATTTTTTTTTCTCTTTCACATCGTTCTTTTTATTTTCAACCTATTTTCGGAGATAGAAGAATCTACATTAGTATTTGTCATTATTGTTCATTTAAAAGGTAAATCATTTGCTATTGTAGGTCCGGTGACAGATTTTCCTTTTAAAAAGCTTATAGTTAAACTGATTTGATGATTTATTAAGTATTTTTTTTTTCATTAAAAGCTATGGTTATGGCATAGACAACATAAAATATTGTATCCACCGGAAATGTTAAAAATTATTGAGAAGATTCTAAAGATCTCTTTAAATGTCATTGGTACTTTATTGAAAGTAAATAGTTAACAATATTCATTTTGTATTATCTTCTGAAAAAAGTCAAATGAGTTTGAAAAATGAAAATTGTTTTTCTTAATTTAAAAAAAAATTAAACTGTTGATTATTATTTCAGCAATTAAAATTTTGCTAAAAAAAACTTAATTTTAATCGTTTTTATAAGATTACAGAAAGAAACATTAATAATTTAAGTGCAAAAGTAATTGTGAAAAAAAATACTCAGCTGTATGATGAAAAATTAAATACTTAAGGTAACAAAATTTTATTTTGAAAAAGAACTGTTAGAATTTTTAACATTTCATAAATTTTTTGAAGGTTGTAAATATTTAGATGATCATGTAAATAAATGATTTAGATAATGATGTAATAAAGTATATATATATTAATATTAAAAGCTTTATTTATTTATTTTTGATTAGTTATAATAAGTATTAAATATAAATATATTTTAGCTTTGTGATCTATATAAAACACTTTTAAAACATTGAACTACATAAATGAAAACTTATACAATAGGATTGTTTGTTTATATGTGCCTGTATTTATAACAATGCAGGTGCTCTGTTTTATGGCTTGATAAAAGGTAATCATGATATTAGTGTGTTTATTGTAAGTTTAGAAAAATTGTCTAAGTTACTATATTTATTGCAGTCAATTGTCAATAGCGTAAAAAAGCCAAAAATAAAATTGTCTTGACCAAAGATGCCAATATAATCTATTTACTATATTTGCTAACGGTTTGTGGTAAATACATAAGTACTGTAATTCCTACAGTCATCATATTTTTTGCAAAAGGCATTTGTAAACATATATTGACTGATATGAAACCACAATTTCTGTTTTATGCTTGCTTGTAGAATGAATGAATGAGCTGGGATTTTTATTATTTTATATACTGATTCATTATATTCTTATTTCTTGAATCTGTTGGAATTTATTTCTATTATTTTTTCTCAGCATTTGTTTCAAATTTTGTGTTCAAATCGGAAATATATTGTTGTTGTTGTTTGTTTTTCACATTTTCAAAGACTAATTTTTATTAGAGTATTTGTGAACAGTATATATAGAGATCTTAGTTTAAAAAAACAAGAAGTAGAAAGAGAGAGAATTGTTTGATGGTAGGGAAGAAAAATTTTAATGAAAAAAAATTACTTATGAGATTGCAAACTTCATGTTTTATTTACATTTTTTTTTTTGTTTGTTCTGGATTTAAACAAAAGTTAAGGATCTGACACCTGATTCATATTATCATTTTATTTGGAAGCTATTGCGAATATTTTCTTTTTACATTATTCTTATTTAGTATTTGATATTGTAGAGTTTCCTTTTGATAGATCACTATATATTTCAAATTGATATTAATGATTAGTTTTGATTTAAATATTCATAAATAATATGGGTAAAGAAGGTCACATTGTGAGGGAACAAAGTTTTTAATGCTACTATATACTTATATAAAGTATATATTTAGAATTGTATACAGAGCCTGATGAAGACAAGATCATATGGTTAGTTGCCCTGGGCCCCCACATCAGAGGGGGCCCCCAAATTAAATAGATTTCAATAGGTTAAATATAGTACTTGGAGTTAAGAATAAGTGTTTTTAGTTTTAAATTTAAATAGCATTTTGAAATAATTTATGAAAAATATCTATATTTCTTGTTATATATTTATAATCAGATGAAAAATTTAAAGACTTCCATAAAGTATGTTTTTTCATTACAGAAGTAGGGAAATTGGCTAGGCTAAATAAAAAAAAGGCTAAATAAAGAAGGATAGGTTAAATTGGACCCTGAGTATATATATATATATATATATATATATATGCACTGAGCTCTCTGTTAATGCTAGAGATTTTCTTTTACTACTATCATTACTCAACTTGGAGCAATCAACTGGATAACAGCCTATCTAAATGAACACATTTTATATTAAATATATTCAGGGTATTATATAACATATAGAAGCAAAAATTTTGTTCAGCTATAATATATTATTATGACATGGGGCCCTAACAGAAAAACAGTTTTCTATGATTTTATATCCTTAATGTATTTTGTATTAGTATAATTTATAATAAATTTTAAACTTTATTGTCAGGTTTTCTAAAAAATGGCTGTTCCTATAATTCGAAGGAAAATTATTGATATTGGTGCCAATTTAACAGGTATGTAAATTTTTCATCTGGTTCATGATAACACGGGAAATTGTTTTGTGTAGTATTTTATTTTTGTTTAGTTATCAGTTAAAATGTATAAACTCTCACTAATTTAGTAAATATTTAAAGTACTTTTCCCATTATCTGGGAGCTAGTAAAAAAAATCACTGAAGAAATTTGTTGGAGTTCTACATTATGTGATTTTTTTTTTTGGTTTAAAATCATTGTAAAAAATTTGACCGAATTCTGCATAATTTAACAATTTTTCATTTATGCTCTTCAAGCAGAAAAATACCATATTTAAATGCATCCTTCATATAATACAAAATGTACAGCTTTAGAAAGAATGTATATGAAGCTTTCTTTGATTTGGAAATATTTTTTTTTAGCTTCTTCTAATTATACTCAACAAAAGTTTCATTATTATATTTAATTTAATCTCAAAGCTTGCTTTTTAATTGTTTAGTGTAATTGAATTTATTCTTTAGTGTCTGAATAGTTTAATTTATTGTTGGTTACAATTTTTTCTTTTACTAAAAAATTACATTATATTGGAATATAAAACAAACTTTTAATTTTTTTATATCAAATTTTATTTTAATATAAATGTAGACAAATAATAAAATATACAATGAAGGAGTTAAGCTTAAAAACAGAAGAATAAAAACGGTTTAGAAATTATGAATTAAATTTTTTTTAATGGTTTTATATATTTGAGAATTTACAAAGTATATGTAAGAGTTTGTTTTTCATACTATTATAAAGCCATTAAAATAGAGTACATATTTGTATTTAAACAGTTATATTTTTAGATATTTAGGGGGGGGGGAACTCTAGACGAACAAGATTTTTTTCTATGAAAATTGTTTATACATAGTATAAATGCAAATCGAGACTTCTGTTTGCATTTGTATTATTGTAATTATTTTTTTATTTATTTTAGTAGTATATTAAATAAATATCAGGTAAAATAACTCCTTATTTTTTTAGGATTAAATATCTTATCCTCTAATTTATATATATATGAGGCTTAATAAGCAGTATACGGCAAAAATAATAAGCTAATGTCATTTTAACTTCACATTCAATAGGTATATTTTGTCAATTCTATATTGATCTATTTCATTTCAGAAATACTGAATATATGATTTTAATTTAGACAAAATTCTGTTAAAGTTCTTCATTGTTAAACTATATTGTTTTTATATCTATTTGAAATATACAGAATATAATATGGAAGACTTTAAAATTCCTGTAACTCTAAAAGTAGATTGATTATGCAAAAATGAGCAATATCACTGTAAATTTCAGTTACTGATTGAGTGGTTTGCAATCATACTTGTGCAGACTTTTAGATATGATACTATAATTGAGAGTTTTGTGATCATTCCATCAGCTGTAATAAGGATTTTATTGCTAGCAGTTTGCTATTGAAGCTGTCTTAAATCCTTCAAAATTTCAAAACCATATTTCTATATATTTATGACATTGTGGTGAAAGCTTTATAAGAAAATAACAACCCTCAGGCTGAAGTGTCACTTTTGCTCAATGGTCATATTATCGGCTACAACCCCACAGATTGCGAGTCAAAGCCTAGAGCTGTCTGCATCTACTGCAATGGTAACCCAGCAACCTTGAATAAGTAACCTTTGTACAGCTGTTGTGGTGCCCTCTATCGGAAGCAAATGTTGCAAGGTGCATTAAATACAACAGCTAACATCACCACCAACTCGCACACTCTCACCATAAGCTTGGTGCATATGTATCATTTGTCTAGCCACTGACTCCCTGGTGGGAGAACATGTTCTGAAAGTTGTATAACCCAGATAATAACACTAGGCTGAAGTGTTACTTTTGTCCCATGGGCACATTACTTTGTACAACCCCTCAGAATTGGAGTTCGAGACTAGAGCTAAATGTATCTGTCATATCATCAAATCAGCACACATGTTGTAATCCATACTTTGGATAATATATTTTTATAATTTGTTTTCTGAAACATTTTTTCTAAATTCATTGGGTTTTGTTTTATTCTTTCTGAGTCATTTTAATATTCCAACACTTCAGAAACAATTATCATACATAGCACTTCAGCATTTGTGTGACAAGTAGGTGAGTTATGTTGAAAATTTTATTTGCAATAACAGTCCTCTTAATTCTATTAAAAGTCTGATTACACTGGACAACAAAATTTTGGTTTTTGTTTGTTACAAGAACAAAAATGGCTGAATCTTATAGTACTTTTGACGCTGATTTCAAATATGAAAACGGTTTCTTTCCATCGGGCATAGTTTTTTTGTAATAAGCAATTACTTTGTTTGAAAAAACATTTTACTATGGTATGATCATATGATGTATATGTGAAATTTCTACATACCTAAAATTTGCTTCGTTTTGATTTTCTGGTGTATTCTGCAGTAGGTGCATCAGTCATGAGATTCCAGCAGTAGTCAGCCAGCATTCTTGTACTCCACTTTCCCTGGTAGCGTTTTTCCATGGCAGATATTTCCTGGTGAAAGCGTTCACCATGTTCATCACTCACAGCTCCGAGATTTTGGGGAAAGAAATCCAGATGTGAATCTAAGAAGTGGATTTTTAGTGACATATTACACCCAAGTGCTTTATAGTTCTTTAGAAGCTCAGTTATAAGTCATCTGTAGTTATCTGCCTTGTAATTTCCAAGGAAGTTCTTAACAACTTTTTTAAAAGATTCCCAAGCAGCAACTTCACAGTTATTCAAATTTTTTTCAAATTCAGTATCACTTATTAATTTTCTTATATCTGGACCAACAAATATACCTTCTTTTATCTTTGCTTCGCTTAATTTTGGGAACTTGTTTCTTAGATACTGAAATCCATTCCCCTCACAATCCATTGCTTTAACAAAATTTTTCATCAAGCCTAGCTTAATGTGTAGAGGCGGGAGGTATACTTTTTCAGGTTTTACTAGTGCTGGGTGTACAACATTCTTCTCTCCCACAGCCAATCTTTCTCGTTTTGGCCACTCTTTTTTGACGTAATGATTAATGCGGTCTCTGCTGTCCCACTCACACAAGAAACAACAAAATTTCGTATACCCAAGTTGTAAACCAAGTAACAGTGCTATTACTTTCAGGTCTCCACAAATATGCCATAAATGTTTCTCGTACTTAATCATATTCAACACAAGTTTCATGTTTTCGTATGTTTCCTTCATGTTTGCTGCATGAGCTACAGGGATTGATGGGTATTTATTTCCTACATGAAGAAGGACTGCTTTCAAACTATGTTTTGAAGAGTCGATAAAAAGACGCCACTCATCAGGATGGCGAAGGTGTCCAAAAGCTTCAAGTAAAGAGTCCACATCGTGACAGTAAACTAAGTCCTTATACTGACTGAAGAATCGTTCAAAATCACACTGTCTGTCACGAAAAGCAGATACTTTTGTTTCGTGTTGCAAAAGATTCCATCCTTTCAGACGTGATGCAAGAAGTTCTGATTGATTTTTTGATAAATGTAGATCACGAACGAGATCATTTAATTCTGACTGATTTATCAAGTGTGGTATTACGTTTGTATTGTCTAAAAAGTCTGTGTCTCTCGTATCTTCATCATTAGATAAATCTGATTTATCTTGATCAGTAACAGCATCTTCATCTAATTCCCATGTTTTTGGTGGTACTGGAATTGGGAGTTGTGGATTATGAGGAACAGGTCTTAAAGCAGAAGGAATATTAGGATATGTAACCGTATGTCTTGTCTTAGCTGTAATACCGGATATTTTCGTTGTACAAAAATAACAGTCCATTGAGTGATCCTTTGGTTCCCTCCAAACCATTGGAATTGCAAACGTCATGTGACGAGATCCATTCAGCCATCCAGTTAACAATGTTACACAAGAATTGCAACAAATATGAGGTGCCCAGGATTTGTCTTGATCGCCAACTTTACATCCAAAATATAACTCGTATGCTTTTTTTATCAGTGGAGTTATATTTCTCCTCTGAGACTTTAATGTTAACTCACCACAGATGTAGCAGAAACTATTTGGATAGTTTATACAATTTCGTGGCATTTTTATTATAAGTTCACTGTTATATACCCACTGACAAACACAAATTGCAAAAATGTTAAAACTTCATACACAAATAATGTTTACAGCTACACTGACGCGATACAAAATGTATTATAAGTAGTTAGAAAAGTAGTTGCACCATGAACATATTCACATGGGAGCTCGCACTAAACTGTTGCAATAGTTACTCATTCTTAGTCAGCAGTTGACAGTGTTTGTTTAATGTACTCCAGTGCTGAGTCATCAACATTTTAATTCATGGAGTATGATGAGTGACTCATGCGGTGTGACTAATAGGTGATGTAATCGAACCCTATCTTACTGTATGATGTACTGCATATAATAACATTAATTTTATTGTTTTAGTCGCTTGTAATGAATTGTTATTAAACTGATAAGTTATTTTACTTTAATTTTCATAAATATAATTGCAGTAACATAATAAATTAATTAGAGATAAGTTTATTTCACTCACATGGTTCATGCCCTGAATGACCTTGCTAGGAATACAGAAAGAGGTATTACAAAAAAACTAAGCCTGATGGAGAAATTCTGACCATATTTGGATTCAGCGCCCAAAAATACATAAGACTCAGCAAATATTAGCCATGTAACAAAATCACTGTTGACCAGTGTTATTAGTATTTCCATGATTACAGAAGCCAATAAAGTTTGTTATTTTTCAACATTGATCACTGCATATGTAATACAAATTTGATAATAATGTTATTTTTAATTAAATTCTGCTATTTTTCTATTTCCTTATTTCAGAATATAATAGTAGTGTTACAAATGCTTCTCCAGTTCTTTATCAACAATGCATTCATAATGTGTCGATTTTTTTAAAGTTCATTCTAGAATATTTTGAAATTTGTATCAATAGTTTGAAAAACTCTGTATAATCATGTTTTAATCTATAACAAATGCTTTTTGCAGATCCCATGTTCAGAGGTATTTATAATGGCACAAGAAAGCATGTAGATGACTTACATGAAGTTCTAAGAAGAGCTGTAGCTAATGGAGTGGAGCGGGTGTGATGATTTAATATTTTCTGTATTTATAGAAATAAATTAATAGAATTTCTTTTGTGAATTATTTATGCCAATTCAATGGGTTTAATTCTGGCCTCCTATATTTTTTTAGTGCTATGCTATAACTAAAGGAAAAGAAGATTATTAAAGTTTTTATAATCAGACTATATGTATAGTCATAAAAACAATTACTAAGTACTAGTTTTTAAAAGTGTAATGATAAAACTGTTAGCTCTGAAGGTTTGAAGCATCAAATTAGAAAATGCAAATTTTTTTCAAAATCAGAGCTATATATTTTTATTTGAGCTCAAAATTAATAATATTTTACATTAGTAATCTTGCATATTCTTTTTAAGGTTTTATTTTTCATTAAATATTTTATTTCTGACTTTTATGAAAAATTTAACTTTTAAGATATTAAATAAATTGCACAAAAGGTTCAATTAGTGATTTTAATTGATGGCACGTTTATATTTTCATTTTTTTTTAAATTCAGTTTCTATCTTCACTGTTTTTTATGTACTAATTCAAAATTTAAACTTTAATTTTTAAATAATATTTTGTTTAAATCTAATATTTAACGAATATACTTTCATATTTCTTGCAATGTTTCTTTTTTTTTTAAACTGCTCGTAATAGTTTCTAATTATGAATGTTATGGATCTATGTTTAAATTTTTATTTATTTATTAATATTTTCTTTTTTGAGTTTTAGAACTTTGAGGTTAATTCTAACTATTTTAAAGTAATAATTTTTTTTGAATAAAATAAAATTTCATAATCACCTTGCAAATACTTATTAGATATGAAGAAAGATAAATTTCAAGATATATTCAAATATATAATAGTTTTTTTTTACTGCAATGTATAGCCTTTTTTTAAAGTTGCTGTAATATTTTTCAACAGATTTTTATCACTGGAGGGAGTCTGGAGGACAGTAGAGCAGCTTTAGAAATTGCAAAATCTTGTGGTAAGTTTGCATTATTCGCTACTAGCTGCTTTGGCAATCATTTGGTTCACTTGGGACTTTGGTTGAGTTTAATTTCAATTAAATCGTAGATATAATTTCATAAGTCTGTCAACAAATTATTTTTAAATATCAAATTGTCATTGTCATTAAAGTTGTATAATTTTAATAGTATAAGACATAAAGTGCCAAAATTTAAGAAAAATCTAAATGACTATAAAATTAGTTCAATTAAAAAATATTCTTTTAAATTTTAAAATATTATTTTTAACTCTGTAATATTTATAGAATTTATGGTGGAAAAAATATGAAAATTTTGCTTCATTTAAAAAAATTCTATTAATGTTTATTTCTTAATATCTTTTAAAATATGCATTTTTCCCTTCAAAGTGTGTGTCAAGTTTAGTATTTTAAGTCAAATGGTGTGTTTTATAGAGCACCAACCTAGCACAGAATCACTTCCATTCTCCTTTATTAGTGGTAGAAATAAAATGATAGGAATCCTTGGATTATATGTAATTAAAAGGTTGTATTATTTTTCCTTGCCATATATTCCATTACGTTATTGTGTAGTTACCATGAATAACAAATATTTGAAAATAAGTACAAAAGTTTTAATTAAAAACTACAACATTTCTGACTAATGAGATTTCTTCTGAAGTAAATAATATGAGTAATATGTTCTTAACTTTCTCTTCCAATATAACACTTTCATATAATTTCTTCTTAAAAATCTGCATCTCTAGAGCATATCATGAGAGGGGACGAAGCTCACAGGAAAATGAGACAACTCCTTCCCTTCTCTCCTGTTCATATACAATGAAAATCATTCAATTACCATCATATATTAAATTTTGATGTGTCCCATAAACTTTTTTAATTATTGTATACCAATATACATAGATATGTAGTCTAACAAATGATCAACTAGCTGATGGAATGAATTTCATATTCAATAATCTTTCATAAAATTATACATTACATTTTTTTATTGAGCTCTTCTTACTTTCAGTAATCACATTTACTTATATATGATCAATCTTATAGATTTCCCATGGATGAATTTAGTCTAAAATTTTAACAAAATCTATAAATTTAATATTAAGTCCATACCAAATTTCATCCAGCTCCTTAATGCATTTTTTAATTAGTATGTTTACGAGAAATATAATTTCAATAATATGTTGTTTGGACTTGGGGAATCCTAAATGATGGAGATTCATCAAAATCTCATATTCAAATTTTTTGAAGGTTACAACATTTTCTGTTGATATACTTGATGTGGGTGAAAAAAATTATTATCAATAAGTAAGAGTAAATGTTGGAAAATTTCATAATTTTAGTTATATATTAGCTATTTTTTTACTAAGCACATTTCAAAGTAAATCTATGTTTTTACCACTTTAAAAAAATGAATTTCATTAAATTATTTTTATTAAATTTGAATTTAAACCTTGTTTGCTTTATTAGGGTTGCTTTGGAATATTTTATGCTTTAATATATTTAATTATCTATTGTCTGATATAAAACAACTGGATAACAATGAACAATATATATAAAGATGTGCATGATTATTTATTTAATGAAATATGTTTAAGAATTGATTTAGTTGTCTTTAATTATATAAATGAAGCATTTTTTTTACATTCTATTCAGGAACAACATTAGAAATGCATTTTTGTGTCATTAACATAATGAATGCTTTATTATAATTAAATTTGATTAAATTATGTATTTATTGAAAAGAGAACAAATCATGATTTACTGTGCCATATAAAGATCTCGTGTATATCACTGTTTAATTTTTTTCAGTTTCAATTCTATCAATACTTTTAACATAATTGTAAAACAATGAAAAGTGGAAATTTACCTTTATTCTCTACCTTAATCAATAGATTAATACTTACATACTAGTTTCATCAATTGAAGAGAATGTGAAATAGTGAAAAAACAAATTATGTTATTGAGACATTAGTTTTACTTTTATTAAAAAATAATTTTAGAATAAAGGTAATCTGTTTTTGGGTAATTTTGATTGCTTTGCTTTCAATTTCTTTAAATGAGTGCTAACTATTCTGTAAATATTATATGCTTTGAAGTAGACTATGGATGAAATAAAAAAGTAATTTAAATGGTTTAAATGCTTATTGGCATTTGAAATTTTCAGAAACATTCCTTAACCAATGGTTTTGATATAAATTTTTCCTTGTCTTTTTGATAAAGTAGAGGAAAGCTTAATGTTTTTAGTCTTTGACATTCTGTTTTTTTTTCTAAAGAATATATTGTTTCTTTTTTTTTTTCTTTTTTAAAGATATGTTATACAGTACTGTTGGTTGCCATCCTACCCGATGTCTAGAATTTGAAGCTTGTGGAGACCCTGGGGGTTATTTACAACAGCTGAAATTACTTGCTCTAGAAAACAGACTGAAGGTAGTTGCTGTAGGGGAATGTGGTCTGGGTAAGATAATAGATTTTAGTAACTTGATACCTTTTAATTAATTTTTTTAAAACCCCTTTTTTTATTTTTTATTATATAATGTTAATAGTTTAATTTTTATAACTTCCAACATATTTCGTTTTAGAAATATATTTTAAAGAAATGCTTCTTAGAGCATATTTCAAAATTTTAAATGTCTTGGAAGAATTCCAAAATTGTATTCCTTTTTATTTATTTTTTTATTAATCTTGCTTTAAAAATTATGTCGGGATAAGAATTATAAATTATTTAATGTCAAAATGATGTGTTTAGGTTTAACCATAGATTTTTATCTACTAATTCTTAAACTATAACTGAATAAAATAAATTATCTTCCACAAATATAGAAAAAGATAATTTAAAACCTGTACTTATATTTTAAAAATTGCATTACAATAATCTAAAATTACAAATTTTTCCTGAAATTTTCAATTTTAACAGAGCATTTTTTAAAAAAATTTAAGAGCATATGTTTCATATATTCGTATGTTTTTCATTGCAGAGAATAATAGTATTATAAATATTGTAAAATGTTGTGGACTAACATTAAAATCGATTCTTATTGCAAAAAATTGTGAAATGTGAACACACTTTGTAAATACAGCTGAATAATTAGCTTTTAGATCATTAAGAGTAAGCAATTATTACCAATTGGGAAAGTGCGATAAAAAGTAAAGTATTATATTTTATATATATATTTTTTTTAATAAATTCATTTCTAAAAGAATTTGAACTCTCAATATAAATTCAGTCTTAATAGTCATTTTTATTCCAGTCTTATTAATCATTTTTAATGAAATATTCTTGACACAGAATTATTTTGAACAAAAAAAAGTTCTTAGTTTTTTGAAACTAAAATAGATTAAAATATTAATTCATTATTTTTGATTGTTTATGTTGTCAAATAGAGGAAGATTTATCAATCAATATATAGTGTTTTCTTTAAAGCAGCTAACTACTGATTTGTCTAAAATAATAAGTCCAAGGTTTTATTAATTAATGCACTTTTGGCTGCAGAAGAGAGGAACCTTTTATTAATTTTTGTGTTTGTATGTGTTCCAAAAATATATGCTAGTCACATTTAGCAACCAGCTTTCTCCTTATGCTTAATAATTATAGTTAATTTCATTAAAACTTTTCTTAATGCCTGTGATTCCATCAGATTGTCAGACATTAAAGCCTTGTTATTTCAGTTGCCTTTCATATACTTTGTTCATTGTGTTAATAAACATTTTTAATGGAGAGATGGTCTTATTGGCATTAAACTATAAATGCATAATTCATTTGTCTTTTAAACTTTGTTGTACTGTAACTTCACTTTTGTTAGCCTCATAAATTGCATAGTTATTAAATAGAATCCTTCTGTGTTAGCTTTCTATAATGGCAGAATTTCATGTAATTAAACATTTAACTAAAGAATTAAAAAACAGGACAAGAATGGATCTTCTATAAGGAATAAGACAAAAAAAATTTCAAAATTCAAGAAAAATTTGCCCAATTGAAAAACTGGTTTAATCGAAAAGATAATTTTTGAAATTTTTAACTGTTGTAAAATTGACATTCACCTTTATTTTAATTATTTAAAATTTCAAAAAAATAAATAATAATAATAATGTAGTACACATTTTTTCACCCCAAAGTATATATATTCCATATCTGTTAACAAATGGCCAAACTGTCTGACCTGAAGAACACACACACACGCTCTCTCTCTCGCACACACACACTCTTTATTTATTTATTATAAGTAGAAAGGAGATGGGACTGGTGACTGCATAAAAATATGGGTTTCTTAGTTTTTTCAGAAACCTACTTATTAATTTTAATGAATTAAAACTTTAAATTATAGAGCTTTTTTCCATTGATAATGTTTGTCTGTCTTTAATTGTTTTGGAATTTTCTATTAGGTTATAATTAGAGTGGATGCCATGTATATCCTTGCTTCTTTTTCTTTTATCTCTCTTCTAATTTATAAACTTTTTAAATTCAGATTATGATCGCCTAGAGTTTTGCCCCAAAGAGACTCAGTTGAGGTAAGTGAGTAATATTTGTTACTTCTTCAACTATTAACATCTTGTAATTGTTGTTATTCTTTATATATATCTATTACAGAGTTCATATTGGTCTATTTTTAGGTATTTTGAATGCCAATTTGACATTGCTGAAGCAACTCGACTACCTATGTTCCTACATTGCCGAAATGCTTGTGTTGATTTGCTTCAAATTATAAGACGGAATAGGGACCGATTTACTACTGGAGTGGTAAGTGCAATATTATTGTTTTGAAATAGGATGCATTGAAAATTGATTTGATTAATGGAAAGGCATTGTGTTTATGAAATGAAAAATATGAAATTTCTTGATATTAGGAATACCAACGTTAAAGTTGCTCCAATAAAATATTTAGGTTAAAAATAAATATATTTAAGAATTTATTATTATTTTTAATCTTATAAACAAATGAAATTTAGATGATAAATTGTTGTTCAGCGACAACAAAAAAAATGAAAAAATATTTTTGCAATCCTGAAGATTTCATTTGTATTAATTGAATACAAAGAGCTCTCTTTGTTTTTTCTCTTTTTATTTGCATGACCAACATCTTTAATGGAAAATACGTGTTTCCAGATTAAATATCTTCATTTACTTGGAACTTAATGTAAATGTATTTGCTTATTATTAGAATTTTAACTGTTAAAATTTTGAATAAATAAAAAAAGTTATTTGTAATTGTTTTCTTAATTGAGCTTCATATATTTTTGTGAAGCCCTTTAAGAAAATGCTTTCATTAAGTTTCATATATTTTTATATGAATAAATATTCTACATATATGAATGCTTGTATAGGAAAATGGTTAAAAATATCTCTGTGCTACAAAATATTAAAATTATGTACTGATGAAGCTTGATTTTGAAAATCACAAGTTTTTTTAAAATTTATTTATTTATTTATTTTTTAATATATTTTTGTCACATTACTTGCAGTGCAATCAACTTGCATGTTATGCAGATAAAATAATTATAGTAAGAAACAGAAAAAAATTTCTCTGTTACTAAAGACATTTTAATTTGAACATTGGGTTCTTGGAACAGTTACTTTGTGACTGTTTTTTAATAGTTACTAGCTGGTACAGTAAATTTATTGCAGAAAGTCATTTTCAAAGAAATTCTATATACATGAAGAAATTGTGCAATTAAAAAGTGTATAGTAAATTTTAATTAATATATTAATTTAATCTCTAGATTAATACAATGAATTAGTGCATTAATGCATTTAAAGAAACTGAACATGAACTTTATTTTAAGGACAATTTCTTGATGAACAGATTTTTTATAGATAAAGCTTTACTTTAATAATAAATTCAAAACTGTACTTCTTGTTTAATGGTATAATTATGCTGTCAAGAAGTGTTTATTAATTTATAAATCGAAAATTTATTATTGAAAACTGCAATTAAATTTTGTATTATGCATACTTTAATTTTGCATGGAAAACCAGCTGCATTCGTTGCAGGAACAATTGCTATTTCTAAAATAGGCAATTTTTAAATAAACTTGTAAAGGTGGTGTTTTTTCTTTGCAAAAAAAGTTTAAAATATGTACTTCAGCATTAGTTTCTGTTGCAATATCATTTCTCAACCCATAGAAATATATTTACATGGCTGGTTTTAATCAAACAATAGCTTTCAGGTAGAAAGTAAAGAAAATTAATTAGTAAGAACATTTGGAGTTAGTAAAAAAAGCAGTAATAAGAAAAATGCATTTAAAGTGCAATATTTTTGAAATCAAAATTTTCAGAAATAATATAATATCACAGCTTAGTCAAAGAAGGAAGAAAAATATCCTTATTTTCAAATAATCTTTATCATGAACAGATTTTTTTTTTTTAATGCAGAAGTAACTTCCATAAAAATAGTGTTGTATTTTCGCTATGCTCTTGTATGTTTGTATAAATTTTTTACTTTAAATCTGATCTTCAGTTGTGATGGTTAATATAAAAGTTTAGAAGCATCATTAAACAATTTTATTCAGGCCCTCTATTATTATTTACATTCATAGAAACATTTAATAGGACTTTTAAAAGTTGTAGTTTGATAGAAATTGATCATACATGTTTTCTTTTATATTACTTATTATAAAAGCAATCATCGTTTTAATTAATAACAGATAATTTTGCAATAACAAATGTTTATTATTAATAATGTCTATCCAATTTTTATTTCAGGTGCATTCTTTTGATGGGACAAAAGAAGATGCCAAATCCATTATTGATATGGGTCTATATATCGGAATAAATGGATGGTAAATGTTGCGCTGTACATATGATCCGATTTTAGTAGTTTTGTCTTTTTTTTAATAATTCATATTTTATTTATTGTTTGTTATATACTATGATTTCTTCTGTGTGGATGCAAATAAATTAATGAATTTTTTTTCTTAATGTAATTATTAATTTTAAAAATATAAGTTGTTCAGTTTTTAAAACAAATATTAATTAATATAATTTATAATGGAGAATGACTAAGACTTAACTGAAATCCCAGATTTTCTAGATTGCCCAAATTGCTTTTTTTTTTAAATATGCAATTTTAGAATTTTTGGATGTAATTTTGCCATTATTCCCAAATTTTATTTTAAAAATATTTTCTAATCAGAAATTAAATATATTAAAAAATTTTTTGCTTTAATGTATAATTAAGTCTTATTAAACAAGGAATGCATGTTCATTTTTCTCCCCCATAAAATCTCTCTTATTGGTCCAGATTGTTACCATTATCTAAGGCTTAACTAAAAAATAAATTTGGCTATGATTTTACTTATAATGCTGTATTGTTATCAATTTTTTTCCCATAAAAAAAGTTTAAAATTTTTCTTGTGTGTTTCTGTATTTTTTAAAAAATCTGAATTGCCTGCTTAAACGTCAGTAGTCTAATTATGATATTCTGTTTTCTTCAGAATTATTTTAGCTATTAATCTCCTTTATACATAAAAACTTCATTTTTAAAAAAGAACCAGTGTTTGATACATACTAGTTTTTATTATAATATGAGAACATGATGTTGTTTTCATTAGGGAATTTCGAACAATTGAAGCTAAAAATTACATAGGCAAAGCATAAAGCATAAATGGCAGTACTCATCAACATCTTTTAATCATATACCCCCCCCCCCTGCTTTTACCAGTATTGCAGTATGTATGCATTTTTAAAAAGTTGACATAGAACTATGGCATCATAGCTGTTATTTCATCTCAAAATCGATTGAGCTCCAAAACTTTGATTGCCAAATAGAAATGAAAAGAAAACATTAAAAAATTAATCATTACATATCTGTAGAGGAGATATAGAGACTGATAGAGAAATCTTGTGGTTGTTTCAAACCAGTTTAAACTGTTTAATGACAAATAATGACCTAAAAATTATAATGTTCCCACACAATAACTTAAAATTTGCAATTGTAGGTTCCATTTCTGCATTATTATTGATATTTTTTAAATAATGACTGGCCTAAAATATTTAGTTTATGTTTTTTCAAAACATGATTTCAGCTCTTTGAAAACAAGAGAAAATTTAGATGTTGTTGCCAGTCTACCTGCTGATAGACTAATGATAGAAACAGGTATGAAAAAAATAAGAAAATTCTTTTATTATTTTAATTATTTATTATTCTATTTTATTTTTTTATTTTAACTTATTATTTTAATATATTTTGTTAATAAATTCCTTTTGTTTTTAAAAGGATACCTGTAAAAATTAATGAAATATGTTTCTTTATATTTATTCAATAAAGGACTGTTCAAATTGCTATGAAAACTTCACTGAATTCATCAAAGAGATATGTAACAATCTACTAGTATGTTTTTAAATATATTAAATTGCTAAGGAAAGTTCCTGAATTTTTCTATAGATTGATCAATAAAAAAATCTAACTTTTCAATAAAAATAATGATGTGTTATTTTATATGAATTGACAGCAACAAAAAACAATGAAGCATACTCAGGAACATCATTTGCAGTTAACAACTCCACATAAAAAGGAAATCACAACATCACAAAGCATTACTCACTCAATTATTTACTTGAATTCATCTCTACAGCTGACTACTGACTCACAAATATAAGCTTCCTCTTTTTATCGGTTTCTTGAAAAGGTAATGAATATTTTAATTCAAATAACGGAATTCAAGCACTAATAAAGATATCACAATAATTAATATATTTTCTAAATCATTGTTGTCAAAGCCATGTTGTTGACTCAACAACTATTCAACATCCTTCAGAATAATCTGCTAAAGTATCTTTAAAAGGAAACTTGCTCTACAGGGAAGAAATATTGCAAATCTGTAACAATATCCAGTTTATATCTATACACTTATAAATTGTCATTCGCTTTAATTCTGAGAAAATATCATAGTCTTTATTTAATAGAACTAATAATATAATACTGATTTATGAAGAAATTCATAAGTCATTACTACATTGAAGTGTAATAAAATATTATAAGCATTTTTTAATAAATTACTTATTAATTCAAAGGATTTTTAAAATATTGAGACTTTTCTTTTCCAATTTTCAGACTCCCCTTGGTGTGAAATTCGCACAACACATGCTGGTGCCAAACTAGTGAAGACCACCTTCCCTTGTAAGAAAAAGGAACGTTTTGAATTTGGTTTTCAAGTCAAAAGTAGAAATGAGCCTGCGAATATTGTGTGAGTAATACTTATTGAATTACTGAATCGATATTATTTTAACTCTTTCAGCTGCCTACAGTAAAATTACCTAAAACTAGATTTTCAAAATACTATATAATGGTGTTAAAGTAGCTACCATTAAAGACTACAAAATGCAAAATTTTTATATAATTTTAGCAAGGAATTTTTTTGGAGGATAACACTTTTATTTTGAAGTATGTGAGAAAGTTTCAGATAAACAACTTCAACTGATTTATGCTATTTGTACCATGCTAAAACAAATTAAAACAGTATCGGAATAATTTTGTATTTATTTATGATTAAGATTAATAGTTACTCATTATAATAACCTAATTACTCTAATGTAAACAATTTCAATATAATTCAAAGTGCTTAGTTTTCTCTAGAAGCGAAAGAAAATATTCCTTTTTGTCTCTGCAAATGAAGACAATAAATTGAAAACAGTTATAAATCTTTTTTTATTGGAATATATATATATTAAACTGATAAAAACAAAACATTTGTTGAAGAGATAGAGAGTTTCAACCCATGTTATGAAAATGCTAAACGATTTTTTTTCTTTTCTTCTTTTTTCAACAATGGACAATATTGAAAATATTTAAATGATTATTCCAAAAAAGCGAAATACGAAATATGCCAAACTGATTGCAACTTGAAAAATGTTTGAACTTCTTTCACTTTTAGTGTTCTAAATAGTGAATCATTTATTTTAATTATGTTTAGTACTTAATGTAGGGCTTTTTATGTTTTCTTAAAGATTATGCAGATTAGCTCTGATTGATGGAAAATAATACAGTATGGTACAAAATAGATACATCAGATATGAGTGAAGTTCTAAAAGTTTACATAAAAGATATTTATAATATTTAATTGCTTTTATTTTGATTATCATGAAGTCTCTTTATACATTCAATCATCATCCTCGTTAATATGTTGTTTTGAGTGATATTTTGAACGAGTATAGCAGGGATTTTTTTGTACTATTATTTATTGCAATTGTAATTACTTTTATATGGATTCATAAAATCCATTGAGATGAAATTTTAATTTGAAGGCATAAGTGTTCAATAATTTCCTTTATGGTGTATTTTTTAAAATTTCCCCATTCCTTTAAAATTATCATTTGTTGAACTAATCTTGTCAAATATTATTTATTTTTTCAAAATTCTGCTTGGTCTCATATTTAAAGTATAAACGAAATTTAAAAAGTTATAAGAAGCTTTTATGATTTATATCATATGATTATTATTTTCTTTTTTCTCTTTTTGTAACTTTTACGAGCTTTTTGATTTTCTACGAAATATTTCTATTTCATTATATAAAGATTTTCCTGACCAATACAAAGCATCATTGAAATAAAGGATATGGAATTTTAAAACTTACTTTTAATTAGCAATTACTTTTTTGATATTAGAGGCCTACTAAGGATGTATTTTGTAAAATTTTAATTAGAAATTCAATTTAAAAATTGAAATTCTTATTTATTACTTGTATAACATTAAGGAATACAATGGCACAAAATTCATTTTTATATCTTCTTAAAAGTGTTTATACAATATTTTCCAACACTCTTCTGTGA
>JAOUZG010010699.1:2020580-2042624 GCA_026289955.1 Argiope argentata
TATAATTAGCTTTAATTTTTTCCACCCAATGTCTCATAAAAATAATTTTATGAACCCATTTTTGTCGAATTTATTAATTATTTAAATATTTAATGTTTGTAACATGTATTGATCAAATTTTCCGAATTTCTTTGCATTATTTATTGATGTAGATAAGGCTACCAACTTAAATAAAAGACTAGCGGATACAGCATTTAAACATCAGGGAAAATTTGAAAAATTGTTTTTTAATAAAAGATCAACATTTTAAATTTTTTGAAATAGATATTTTTTTTTAGTTTTTTTCTCTAAAAACTATAATGTATTATTATACAAAAAAAATCTATCGGTAGAAAATTCTTGAGTTTATAAATTCATTTGTGCATGAAAGTGCTTAATTTTTGCATCCATTTTACACTACGCATCCAGCAATTTTTTGAAATAAATTTATTACATATAATAAATTTGGAAAAATGTTGAGTGTTAAATATTGATTATTTTATTGCTTTAACACTCAGTTCTTTGTACTTTTTTTTTCATTATTACTCAGTAAACTTTCATACTTGAATAATTACTTTTTACATGCATTTGGTAAAATATTCTATTATTTTTTTAATATTTTATTTATTTAGGTAGTTAGTTTTGCCACTAGAAACATTATCTATTTTCTTCCCCCTAGAAGTATTCACTCCAACAATGTGAAATCAATTATTCTGATTATAAATTTTGGATTCCCCTTTCATTTGATGTTCAATTCTATATCAATTTATTTTATATAATTAGCAGTTATAATTTATGCTTATTATTCTTTTCTAGCCAAGTTCTAGAAGTTTTGGCTGCCATCAGAGGTGAAGAAATTGATGAATTAGCCAATACATTATATGAAAATACTTGCAATATCTTCTTTAACACTAGGCCTTAGTTGTATACATGAAAGAAATAAATTTTTTAGAAAAAACTGTTGTTGTGTACTTCTTTGACATTATCTGTCCTCCATACATTTTTGTGGCTAAAATATATGGACAAAACTTTATTTTGCTTTAAGATTTTATTGATATATAAATATTTACGTTGTGTGAGGATGGATGTTTGTATTTGAGGGTTTTAAAATCAGTAATTTTTTTTTTCTCACAAAATTGATTAAAATCAGAAGGAATTCTGAAATCAAGAGAAATTTAATTAATGATTTAAAAAGTTTTTTTTTTTTAATATTTCATTTGGATTAAATCTTATCTTACGAATTCCCATAATTTTTCATTTCAACTATAAGTTCATCGATTTTAATAAAATTGCAATTATAAGAGATTGCTTTATTTACTTACAACATTTTTTGGCAATTAAGTAATTCATCAGGATTATTAATTTCCAAAAAAATTATATTTTATAATTTATGCTTACTTTACCTTAGTGATTCCCCCCCAATAAAGTACTTTTTAAATATTATTATGCATTTTATTCCTACAATTTTAAAAGTCTTATATGTTTTCTCTTATGTTCATTGTACTTTCCTAGATCTGTCACTTCAGTTGATATTTGAATGGTAATCTAATCTGATTATATGCTTGTGAAAGTGAATTATGTTCATAAAAATATAAGAATGGTAAGTAAAATAATTCAGCATTTTTTTTTAATAATTTAAATCTTAGAGAATTTTTGTTTACTGATTCAATGTATTGCAATAAGAAAATGTTTTAAATTTAAAAAAATGATTATATATTTATACATTCAATTACATTAGAAAAAAGGAAAGCAAATATAAAATTGGTCAAATATTTAAAAAAAAAAATCATCATTACTGATTTCTAAAATTAATGTTTAATTTTAAATTCCTCAGAAAAAATAAATAATAAATTTTACCGAAAGAAAGTTTTTTTTAAACAACCCTGGTACGAAATCACCGTAAGTTTAAGCTGGTTCATTTCCATTTTTTTTTTTAATAAGTGGGCTATAATCTTATTTAAAATCAAACGCCAATTCGAATGCCAGCTTTTTATTTGATTGAGGTTCAATAGACCATGCAACGATTCAAAACAAAACAGTTTAATAATTAAGTTAACTAATCAATTTAATCGCTGAAGCCAAGTCAACACATATTTACAACATTTTAACAAAGAGAGACAAACCCAATTGAATATGTGAAAGATAAACCCCAGCTTCACAAAATATTTATCAATAATGGGAGAAGAATTTAGAAGAAATATTTACAATCCGTCGAACACTGCAATTTGTTACCGCGAAATTTGTGATTCCTCGCCCTCTTAGTAACCTTATGTGTATATTGCATGCTTGGTCTAATAGAAAAAAGGGAATTTGAAGTCAAAGTTTGCACTTAGCTATAACAATTGCTAATCTAATAAAAGAGTAGAGAAATTTCTCTCGGACTACTTCTTTGTAATGCAAATATACATTGTTGTTTTACCATCTGAATTATAAATTATTAAAAATTGTTTTGAGTGTTACTCTTTGGATTGTAATAAGAATATCTTCACATGAGAATCTCCCAGGAACTGAGGTAACTCTGTTTTGACGCCTTATATTTTCTTTGGGTGTGTTTGCGTGAATAATAATTGCGAGCATGAATCACGGATTAGTTTCTTTTCTATTACATAAGCTCGCGCTTAGAATCCCGATGAGTTTATGCATGCGCATGAATAATAGCTCTAGTTATTTTTTTGTTCTGTATCGACAATACTTGTGTTTTTCTTCTTTTTTATAAGTAAATCATTATTTGTTTCAATCCGATTTTAGTAACGATTTTTTATTTGAATGCACCTTGTGTAGTTAAGGAATGCAAATTTCAAAAATATTTATATTTTTATACCGGATTGTAGAAGGTTAATGAATTAAAGTCTCCGGTATCTTAATTTTTTTTCTGCATTGCATTGTATTTTAACAGAAACGTGGATTTCGACGTTTCCGGCATCGAGTTTTATTAATCTTAAGATCAATAAATTTCCTTTAATGTAACAATTTAATTTTTTGTATCACTGATTCTTCAACCCACTCGAATACTGAATGACCGGACCGCTACAACAGCAACACTGGCTTGAATTGTGGTTGAATCCTAAGATCCATCACCGGCCACGGTACAATCCTTCCCTAAGGAAGTACGTTCCGTTATCGATGGGAGGAGCCAGAACCTTACCTCTTCGTATCCCCTTTAGGGTGGCGAAATCCAACCACCATGCCGGATTAACTTTCGTGCAAATTATTCTTTTTATTTGAAATCATATTTATCTTACTTTTCGCTGTTTATATTTGGCAGAGTTCGTTATTTTATGAAATGCAGTTTTTTTTTTTTTTTCCTTCTTCTTTGTAATCTAGGTATGCGTTATGTTTAACTTTGTTTGTATATCATTGTAAGGAAACAAAAATTTTACTATTACTTTATGTTTGCTCTTTAGGTATATGATAATTAATGATTTTTTAAAAATTTCTTAAGTAATCTACCAATGTTATAACATCCTTTATAAGAAGTTTCGCTAGTTGATCTGTGCCAAGCCAATGTATATGAGATTTTCTATTTCGACTTTCATTTGTTAATTTTTGGCTATCATAGCTATTGGATTGGGGCATAATTATCAGACGTTTCTTTGACGTGTTCTATTTCAATAAAAAAAAGAAAACAATATTTTATAAATTTATGAATGCAAAGATTCTTCTAATTTTAGGGTTATAAAAGTGCGTATCGATAATCATACTCTTATGCGTCATATGCTCTACCACTTTGAGTAAGGATAGAATATAGAGCTTCGATCTCGGCGAACTTTTCGGCGAGGGAAAAATCATGGAAAGTCGATGCAGGGAATGGTTTGCCCATTTTAAATCTGGCGGATTCAGGAGGAAGTCAACCGTCAGATTTCGACTACAGGCAATTTTAGAAGCCATGGAAGTGGACTAAAGCCTGACAATTGGAAAGCTGCCTGACAACTTCAATGAATGTGGACCATTCAATAAACCTTCGTCGTCTTAAAAAGTGTGGACTGGTCCCCCAGGAACTCAGTGACAACAGTATACCCGAACGTGTTCGAATTTTCACTGATTTTCTTCGGCGAATCAACCGGGGTCCGTTTCTGCAGGATCTTGTCACTGGAGATGGAACATGTCTTCTCTTCAAAACCCTCAAAAGAAAGAAGGTCAGCTTTTCACCAGGATATTCACGAAAAGGAATAACGAAGAACATGCTCTGTAAGAAGGCAAAGCGATGTTTTTAGTGGGACAGAAGAAGAATCATCCATTGGTATACGATCTTCAACGGGATTTGCTATTCGTGGAATGGCAATGATGAGCGTCAACAATGGCGGTGCAGCGAATGAAGGTCGCGGTACGAACCTGCGTCGCTTGGATATGTAGCCGAGTAACATAGCCACAATACCAAAAGCCGACTTCGGTATCTTAGATGTTATCTGGATTATAAGGCTAACGCTACAGTACTCCTCCACCAGTGAGTCGACAAAGAAGCGAACGATTTTTTTTTTGTATTGCGCCAAGTGTTATGGCGAGTTGTTACTTGCTCTTCAAGTGGGTCTGACGATTTTTTGTTTGTTTGTTTGATAGACTGATTTTGCCTTTTTTTAGCTTTTCGTCAAGCGAGTCTGACGATTTTGCTGGTGGTAGATGACGTCACGACTATTGCGAAAGGTTGCTTTGTCAATGTAGTGAATGAAGTTCGCGGTACGAACCTGCGACGCTTGGGCCTGTAGCCGAGTAACATAGCCACTATACCAAAAGTCGACTTCGGTATCGTAGATGTTATCTGGCGTATAAGGCTAATGCTATAGTACTCCCTCACTAGTGAGTCGGCAAAGAAGCGAACGATTTTTTTTTTTTGTATTGTGCCAAGTCTTATGGCGAGTTGCTGCTTGCTCGTCAAGTGGGTCTGACGATTTTATGTTTGTTTGATTTGATTGTGCTTTTTTTTTTAGCTTTTCGTCAAGTGAGTCTGACGATTTTGCTGTTGGTAGATGGAAGGTTGCTTTGTCAATGTCACCAATGTAGCGAATGAAGGTCGCGGCACGAACCTGCAACGCTTGAGCCGAGTAACATAGCCACTATGCCAAAAGTCGACTTCGGTATCGTAGATGTCATCTGGCTTATAAGGCTAACGCTACAGCGGATTCTAGACAAAAATGTCCAGCAGCAATTCAAAATCAACGGCAAGGTCTATATAGTCCAACTCGACAAATTTCATGCTGCAATAAAGACGAAACAACAACAAAAAAAAACTTGTCTTTTACAACTACGATAAGCATCAGATAACTATGCACCAACCCCATACAACGTTAACGGGATAACAGCCCATTTAAATGGACTTATCATTAAAATGCTACAAAAGATTATGTTATTGAAAATTAAATCAGGTATCTATGCTTCTCTAAAACATGCAAAATTCAAATATCAATATGATTAATTTAGAACCCAAATTTTAGAGCCAAAGTTTTTCTAACTCAAATTTAGTATGAAAGAAATCATCAAAAGCTGGAACATTTTGCACCAATGAGAAGCAAAAGAGTTGTGTAGTTAGCTTCGATGATTAACTGAGGCATAAATACTGAGAATTTTTTAGTCGGTTTAAATATAAGGTTTCTTTTAAATAGTAGTGGCTGGATTTGGCATATAGGTTCTAAATTGGAAATCATAATCCATATCATATTTTAGTCCAAATTTTGTAAGAGGAATAGAGAATTTTTTGAGAAATAGGATCATTTTTTTAATGTTTTGAGCAAAAGACTAAGATTGCCTTAATTAAGTTTGTCTAACCAAGATTGCTTTAATACATAGGTATTGCCACCGAAATCTTTAACTTAAATAAGTGAAAATCTTACATGCGTTTTCATTAACAAAGAATTATAAGTTTAAATCTTTTGAAAACGTCCCAATTAAAAAATAAATTTATAAAAAATGTTGGCAATCCAAGTATATTTTGAATGCTTTAACACAGAATTATTATTTAAGCCAATTAAATTGTTTGACTGCACAGTGAGCAGACATCTTTGTTTAGGACTCCGAAAGTCAATATGCCATAATGGCGACTTTCATATGAAGTAAAAATTGGTTTACGTATGAAAATATTTTCATAAGTAACTGAAATAAATTAACGAAAGTGCAGAATGAAAATAAAAAAATGACAATGTACTTTTTAATAACTATTTTGTTGTAGCATGCGAGCGATATGGACCACAGTATTAAAATTTTAAAAAAACACTCCACAAGCAGAGAATCTTTTTCAGGGAATTGCTTTAAAATTTTAAATTAAAGCAAAGAAAGCATTTTTGGGAATCACAATGCTAATACGTTTAACGTGATTCAACGATGAAACAATGACAACGATTTAAATTTAATTATTATAAAAATCATTATTATAAATTATGTTCAAAATTAATTACTTAAAAATTACTAATTTTTTTTTAAAAAAAATGCATTTATTTAAACAAAATTCACATCATTGGAAAATTACCTATTAAATAAAATTTTATTAATTTTGATGTAAAAATGACTTTGTGGAATGATAAGTTTTGATATTATGGTCGAAAGACATTAAAATTGTTTTTATTTTTTCATTGTGGTGAAAACTATATAAGCCAGTTAATATCCTTCGAGCTGAAGGGTCCCTTTTGCTTGATCGGTATGATACTCGGCTACTAACCATAAGATTCGGAGTTCGGGCCTAGCGCTATTCATTCTACATCATTATAATTTAAATTTTGAAAAATCTGTTCTTAGTAGGCCTTAAATACCCGAGAAGTATTTTTTAAAACTAATTTTCTTGCTTCGAAACTTTTAGTATTGTGATTATTCTACTCGACTACTGTCCCTAGCGTCGCGGGTTCGTACCACGACCTTCAATCGCCTCAGGACCTATATTTAAGCCTAGATACTGTTCCGTAGCGAGTTCTTTCAGAGGATGGATTTATTTAATTTTAATCCTAAATAATTCAAAATTCACTTAATTTGCTATAGTCTAATTTATATCCTAAATAATTTAGCTCCTATTAACTTCATTATAAAATGTTCTTTTATTTCCTGTCCCAATTCTCACTTTTTATTTAATTATCTTCGACACGCGCTGTACGAAACGGCTTGCACATTTTTTTCAAGCTCAGACTGAAGGGATAAAAATCCCTAATGTTTGCAGCGTTATTTAAAAATATACCTAAAATCCCTTTTCAAAATCTAGACGCGTCAAAGAAATCCCTATCTCTGATAGTAAAATAGGAATCTCTAAAGAGAAAAATTTCTATCTCTTTTGCTCTTGGTATAGACTGAAATATCTCTTGCCACTTTTTCTCTACAAGTTATGAATTACGAAGTGAAATAAAACGAATTTAAAAATTCATAAATTTCAATCTTTTTAGCCAAACATTGCATATATCATGAGAATTATCAATTAATAATAATAACCAAATTTAACAAAATATGAATAATGACATTCAATTTTTTTTATTCTTAAACTACTTTAAAAGATATAATTCCGAAAAAAGATATTAATGAAGAGGCAGAAATGGATGGCAATAATAATTACATTTTATTACAGTTTAAGTATCTACAATGAGATTCTGATGAAATCTGCTCATCTTAGGATATCAGACTAGGTTAACATTTTTTTTTTTCTAAAAGAAAAATAAATAAGACACAGACTCAAAATGTGACTCCTAAAATAAAGAGGAGATACCTAATACTTAAATAATTGTTTTTGTATTCTTACTAAAAAAACTATCACAGAAATAAAGCAGATTTAATAAAAAATCAAATCTATGCAATATATAGCAACTTTCATAGATAATTAACAATAACAAAAAAATATAATACTGAATTATACAGTTCCCAAATATTTTGATTAAATAGCATGCAAAAAGAGAAAAATATCACTAGAGTATTAATGAACATATTAAAATGCTGAGCATACAAATTCTGAAAAAAAAGAAGAAAAAAATAGTATTTCTGATTTGTAATTATATATAAAGCTAAAACAGTAAGTACAAAAGAACTATCACACACATAATAAGATTAATGTCAAGTCAGAAAAATAGATTTTAAAATTACTAATAAAAGTTTTTTAAGGAAAGGCTAATAAGACATTTAAGACCAAAATATTGATAGAAAGCCAAATAGATTCAATTTTGTGCATAAAAAGACACTCAATAAAGTTAAAAAAAATAGCCAAAATCAGGAAAATCCCTACAATAAACCTGGACATTTTATTGTGAACACAATGTTTGATATCATGTAAGGAGAATGAAGTAGAATAATAATAATAATAATAATAACAATTTCAGCACATATTTTACTGAAAAAGCTTTTCTTAAGTAGATTTTGAAATTAAGACTTGGAATATACATACAATAACAGTGCCAATTTATAGATCATTTGATAACTCAAACAAATGCAATTAATTGTAGAGACAGAAGGTAAGAAAATTCAGGAAAATTAAGCAGATACCTTAGTTATTATTTAAATACATACGATTATACTAATAATACGAAAAAAAGTGGAGGGGGCAAAAGTATATGATAGGATATGCCAATGAATAATTTTTCACAAGATCAAATAAAGTTTTTTAAAACTTATATTACAATGCAATATATATATATATATTGTGAATGATGATACTAAAGAGAAATTTATAATTATAATGGGAATTAAAAGAAAAAAAAGACATTAGCTGATTAAAAGAATTTAGATAACCTTAATTCTGCACATTGAATGTAATTTTTTTTTCAAATCTACTACCTAATTTTTATTAGAAAATAATAATAAATATAGTAATCCAAATGTTCATAAATAATTGTCCAGACATTTACTTTCAAACATTTACAAGGAAAATCTGATAGAAATTACTTAAATCCAAAATAATTCTGGAATTTTTACCATTTAAAAATAAAAAAAAGTAATAATTAGTGTTCAACAGAAATTCAGCGAATCATTATTTATGGGATTCCAAAATTAATTAATATTATTCAGTTTGGGATCAAATACAATAAAGCCTTCAGGGGGGGGGGGGACCTTTCAACGATTAGAAAATTAAACTGATTTAAAAATTGCATTTTATATACAAATGAAAAAAAAATTCTATAAAAGGAAATAATATATATAAAAATAAAACAACATAAGGAAAGAAAGAAAAAGACTAGAAAAATATATTCAAGACAGATTTCAAAAATAGTTTTACCACTGATTTAAGATGAAAATTTATTAACCATGTCGAAATGTGACAAGTTTGTTTACAAGACTATAAAATGGTATGAAATGAATGGGATATCACTTTTTTAAATGAAACAAAACATTAATTAATTATCTTTAGTCAAAGAAATAAATAACCCTTTAGTTGATCAATGAAATTATGTTCTCATAGGAAGTCATTTCAAGTATTGAAAAAATTCCTTAATAATAAAAATAACAAACTTTTCAACATAAAATTACATAGATAATTGCAATTAGCCTTTTAAATAAAGGGAAAAAAATAAATAAGTTAAAAAATGAGTTATAAGTCACATATATGTTATAATGTATGTATATTTTAATCATAACAATAAAAGAGTGTCATAACCTCATAAAACAGAAAACTTAATGATAAATAATACTGATCTAATAAACATAGAATATAACATAAGTGTTAGTATCTTTAGAGGAATGCTATCATATATATATATATATATAAGTCAAACCCATGTTTGATATTTATTTTAATGTAATCATCAATGTCAAAAAGCAAAATGGCAGTTAAAATAAACACAATGAAGGATTGCTAGCAAAATTATTCTATTTAACTTTTTTGGGTTGTCATAACAACAAATTCAACAACCACATTAAAATTATTTCAATTTCAGAGTGAATAAGTTTGAAGCAATACTCACCCACATCATCAATGTCCCAAATCTTGAAGCACATTAAATGTTTCTTTTTAAATTGTTTTTGTTACTTGGGGACATAAGAAAGAATTTTTTGAGTGATGATTTGACTATCTCAGAATAATATAGTATAACCAGATAATAATTTTGAAAGATACTTCTTAAAAATAATTATATAATTATCACAGATAATTTGTTACACAGAAAAAAATAAATATATCATACCGTTAACAAACAAGCAAAAAAATCACAAATTTGACTTCAATAAAGAAGTATGAAATATACATAACAAGATTAAAAATAATTTTAAGCTCTAATTATAAACTTGTTGATAAAAATACAATATATGTCAATAAATGCATTTATATCCAAAATCTACCAGTCATGAGAATGCTGCAATAATAAAAGATACCTGAGTGATGAATATTAAATTTTATATAAGGTAACAAGAAATTAACATTTCAAACTTTAAAATAAATAAATAAATATGTTCAGAAGTATACAAACTCTTCAAAGCATAAATTATTACTCGAATATAAATTGATTACTGTAGTCACATTTACAATAAATAAATGTATTTTCCAGAATTTTTTTCAAATCCATTTAAATTTATGAGATTGTAAGATCTTCTATAGCCCTTTCAATGGAAATGATAAAACAAATGGCAATTTATTACATTTGTTGACTCATTGCACATAAATGAATTTCAACAATAATAAAGCACAACATTTTAAAAGGATAAAAATATCAATAAATTACATGATTTTAGAAATTTTTAATAATAGCCATATCATTCATAGCAATGGGATATTTATTATGCTTAAAAGAATGCTCCTGAAGAATTTTGGAATATTCCACCTTACTTTATGACACATTTTGTATAGTTAACAGCAGATTATTATAAGAAAAAATAAGCTAAGCAGGAGTTGAAAAATAATTAGTTATATATTTAAAAAAATAAATAAATTTTACATTATGTTGTTAAAAAGCTATAAAACACATGAAACATGTGAATGATTTTTTTTAATAAACCCAACAACAACAACTAAAAAAATTCAGCTGTAACATTAAAAAAAATATTTGGATGTCTTAATAATGAAATTCACAATTGTGGTCCTTTTTTATCAGTTCAAAGCTCTCTACAGAAAAAATTTCCAAATTACTTTTTAAAAATATCATTTAGACACTAAATAGGAAAGATGCATACAGAAAATAATTAATGATAGGCAAATTGCAATGAAATTCTTTAATTAGGCAATTTACAGAATCTTATGTGATGCAAATATAAAAGAAGCCACCAGAAACATGTGCCAAAATTTCAACGACTTCCAAACTACCGCATGAGTCATGCTATACAGTTTTAAAACTGCATTATTACATCAAAACATATATTTTTTTCTAAAAAAATAATGAGCATTTTGCCGTTTTCTATGAATGAAATGGCTAAACAGCAATATTCTACAAAGCATTAGAGACTCTTTTAGAAAATGTGAGTGAAAGTGCATCAAATGGGCATATAGTTTCCTTTTGGTGTGTAAAAGAACTGCCCACGGACACAGCGGCGCAACATTTCTTTCCTCAAAAGACGCAGTTCCTTATCAACTTTCATAAGAAGTCCATGGTTTTCAAGGGCACGTCGAGAGAGATAAGGCAATACTTTATCAATAGGACCATATGGAATGTACTTGTAAACAGAATAGCCAGCTTGACCTAGATACAATTGGGAGTTATTATCAATTTTGATACACATGAATGCTTTATTTTTAAAGAAATATCTTAAAATAATAATTAGACATTGAATTTTTTTTATTTTCAAAAATAAATTTATCATTTTATTACATGTTTTACATAGTTAGGGATTTGTAATATTATTTCAGTTAGTTTCGATTTAGATTTGTAATATTATGCACAGTTAGTTTCATAGAAAGACAGTTTTACAGCTTAGTTTATTTAATAGATGCTGGGTAAGTGACCTTGAGATGAATGATACAATGAATTTGATGACAGAAATAAAGAACTTGGAATATTTGAGAATATCAGCAATAGTTCCATTATCAATAGAAATCAAGAATTCATTCTACAACAATCAATGCCTTTCCATGGTAACTAAAAAAAGTAGACAAGATAAGACATTCAATGAATAATTCAGCTCATCTGACTGATTGAGTGAAGTCTCTCTGTAATATATACAGATCTGTGAATTTTTTCTAAACACTTTGAGCTATTATGATTAGTTTGTACTGATTAGTTGCTAGTGTGCTGTTATTTATTCCAAGTGTCATCTTGTGCATGTTCTTGGTTATTTTAATTACTGTGTATTTGCGTTTTGTATGAAATAGAACTTATTTATCCCTTATGGAACTGTTGGATTTTCAGCATATACCCACCAACCAAATTTTTGTACTACAATAGTTATTGCTAATAAACTGGTGATAAAATGACACATTTAATAATTTTAAGTGATTTGTTGATGAAAATGGAGCCTAAAAACAGACCTTCATCAAGCTTCTACAATAAACTAATACAAAGACAGTTGAATATAGGAATATACAAATAGGAAGCAACTCCACAGTAAACATTTTTAGAATATAGTTTGTTTCCACAAAATATTGGAGAAGCATTTCTCAAAAATTAGATGCTGCATAAGAAATCAACAGTTTAAAATGCCAATGACCTTTTTTTACAATTTTAATTTGAATCTTAATAAAAACTGAAGAAAAATGATGATCTCAAAGCTAATTTCCAAAAATATAACAGTGTGAATATGATATTTACATTAACTTAAGATTGAAAAAAAATTATCTTGTCAACCATACCAATGTTTTGATTATAAGTATTTTTTCCTATTTTTCATAGATTTTTAAAAGCAATATTTTTACACATAAAAACACAAGAATACTAAAAGAATAATAAAATGTTTGATTAAAGTCACTATTTAAAGTAGCATATATATATATATATATATATATATATATATATATATATATATATAAATATATATTCTTCTATTATACAATCTATATACAATCTAATATACTATCCTGATAGTAAGACAAATTCTTGTTTGCAAAATGAATTTCAGGAAAGTCATAAATTTATTTTACAGAAATTTCATTTCAAAATGAACATGATTATCCCCCACAAGTTCAAAAGCATGGCATGATTGAGCATTTGATTAAATTTCAAGGTGAGAAAGATACCTAATAGGAAGCTGACTTGATCACACATGCCCAGCAACTGTCCAAAGCAGACAACCTTATGCTCTGGTTTGATGCCTAATTCTTCCATTCTAAAAAAAAAAACACCATTATTAAACATGAGAAATTAATTTAATTTTTAAAATATTTTAAAGTCTAATTTCCACTGGCTAATGATTTCCATCTCATGGTTCATTCCATTTTGAGAGAAAAAGTGTATCAAATATTTTAAATTTTAACATTACTTAATATATTAAAAAACAAAAACTAATATACAGTGTATGCAATGGATCTTATAAATAAAAATACTAAAAGATAAAAACTAGGGTACAGCAATAAACATTTTAGTTTCCTTAGTAATTTATACTCGTTAAACTAATAAATGATAGCAAACTTGTCCCACCATTAACATCCAAACCCCCAACATCCAAATTTACACAGTCTATTAAATTGTCAAAATACCATTATATTTCGATTTTGTTGGATATTTATAATTTACAATTAGGAAAAATTGAAAAACAGTCTTCATAATATGGTTTTGTTGTATTTTGAAAGTGATTGTGAGGTCTGCCAAGTTTGGCAAACCTTCTCACGTCGCATAGCAACCTTTTTGTGGAGATATTCAATAATGGGGAGGGAAAAGGTTTGAATGTTGAAAGAAATCAACCAGAGTGAGTCGATGACAGATGATTTACAGAAAAATGGGAGAATGTTGGGAGGTGAACCCGAGGGTGAGGACAAGTCATTCTGGGACTGACAAAGTAAGAGATAGGAGGTCAGTCAAATTCGGGAACAGAAGGAGTGAGAGAAGTCAGTCTGAGGCGAAGACTGACAAAATCGAAAGATGGTATATATATATATATATATATATAATATTTTTGTTTTATGTGTGAGCTGTGTTCTATTTCTACATGTTAATTACATTTTGCCTAAAACTGGATGTGATCACTGTCTCTATCGCTCAAATAAAAGAAACCCCTTGTCTTACAGTGATGCCTATGTGAAATCAAGCTAATGATAAAAATATACAAAAGTAAATAAACTCTATGGTTAGTAATAATGTAAATAAAAAATGCAAAACCATTTATCAAATTCATATTCAAATTTAATTTTTGAAAAAGAAATACGGCCCAAAATCAATCCCAATGACTTTTGTCTTACTTTTTCACTGCAAATCTTATGCTATCTTCATTGTGCGTGGCCACCATTATTCCAATCTTCTTTTCATTTTCTGTTTTCATGTCTTCAACTATTTGTCTAAGAATTTCTGTAAAAGTTTTGTGATACATTTCAGTAGTTGCTTCATAAGTAGGGTTAATGGGATCTTCATAGCCTACCTCTTTAGCTCGAATTCGTTCCTAGAAAAGAAAACTATATTTTTATTCAAGGGCTTGTTCTTGCCTAACAAATAATAGAGCAAATGCTGTGAAAATGCCACATCAATAGTGATATACATTTTTAATATATAAAATATTATTTTTCCCATCATACACTATGAACTATTTGTAGTTTTGGCACAGCACCAACAATGCAATTTAACAGTTATAGCAAGTTGTACACAAGTCCACTAACTATTATAAAGTTAAAAATAGTATTAAAGTAAATAAAATTATAACTTTAACTATATTTAATCTTGATTTATTTTTAAAAAAAGAGATGTAAATTTTCTTAATATGTAGTCCTAATAATACTAGACAAACAGGTAATTTATCATATCAATGTTAACAGACAAGAGGTAATATGTTGTAATAATAAAAATAATCACATTAATCAAGTTTATTCCAAAATTGTAAACCTTGCCAATGAAAACTGCATATGTGTTTCTTCCATACCCTCATCTTGGACGTATTGGTGCGAAAACCTAAGTTGAAACATTAATCAGTGTACTCTATGGAGCTCATGCATTTTTAGTACCTCTAACACAATACAGAGAGAAAACAGATATTTAATTGATCTTAATTTAATTGCAAAAAAAAAAACCCAAGATAACTTCAAATTCATGTATATATATGTTGCTCTCTCCTCTCCACAGATTCACATAATCATCTACTCAGTTTACTTAAAGGCCTTGACATGGATCAGAGAGAAATATATAGTTATGTTGTTCTCCAAATATTAACCCATCTTATTCAAAGTGTAAAGCTTAATACATGATAATGAGAAATTAGTACATCTATTTTATACATGCCTTTTTCTACATGAATGTTATGGTTCTTTTACGCAAGATTATTATGAATTATAACACCAATACATATTTCCATAAACTTCCTTAAAAGAATTAGATATTATAACACTGTATTCAATAACTTACAGAAGAAACATAATGTATCAGAATTTACACTTAAACTTTAAAGGAATAAACTCTTCCTCTTAAGATGAATTTTACAAGTGTTTCAAAATCAATATATATTGATTTCAAACTTTTGTTGAAATTTAAGTTTTTTTTCATTGTTGTCAAATTCTACAAAATATAAAGTGAGGCAAAAGCAGGCAAAATATTTGCAGTAATTTTTAATAATTTGTTGCTTTCAAAACAAGAAATATATATGAGGCTACAAAAAACTTCCTAGTTCTATATATTAAATTACAAGTTCTCAAAAAATTTCTCTTATTTGGAAAGGATAGACAATAATGACCCTGCATGGAAATTTACCTTTTAGAACAGGAATCAAATTTTTTAACTTTCTGAAATTTCAAAAATTAAAATACCAAATTAAAGACAATAAGATACAAGTTTCAAGACATTATCTTAAATTAACAAAATAATAATAATAATAATAATAAATTAAGAATGTAATTTAAATTAACCTGCTCCATGTAAGCTCCTCGTACAAGTTTTGCTCCAAAATAAAACCCTTGTCTTTTGGCAAGTTCCAAATCCAGAACAACATTATTGTAAGCTTCCTAATTAAAAAGCAAAATAAGAAATTATTTGAAAATTGATATGCTCTATTATGAACACTGTAAAAACTATGTAAATTTTTTAATACCTTTAAATAGCACTGATAAGTATTAAATATAATAGCTTTCTTCTTGTTGTATTTTCGCATCATTTCCATGGTAATTCGATTAATTGCAGGTTGAAAATAGGACTGTTCAGCATCAATCATGACTCGGACATCTTTTTCTCGAGCAATCTAAAAAACAGAGAAAAAAAATGATTCAATCATTTAATTATTGTATATTAGGAAAATTTTTTAAAATCTTTTTCTTTTTTGTAGAATTTTTTCTACAATCTAATTAATTTTACAGTAGTCTTTAAAGTCTAGAATTTTGACTATAGTCTGATTTTGATATTTCTATTACAAGGAGTTTATCATCTTCAATACATTTTTCTTTACTACACCAAACTATCAAAATGCAAAATAAGGAAACAATTCTATACAAATTCAACAATATACTTTAATTGTTAGAATATTGAAATATTCTTTACAAGAGCAACTTTAATTCTAAACAAGCAGCTAGTTTATCATTTGTTTACCTATGTCAAGATGAATTTTATCTAGTTTGCTGTGGATTATGCATAGATGGTGCTCTCAGCTCTTGTTAATTTCTTATTTGCCAACAGCCACCCTCAAGAACAAGGACTTGTATGGTAGGAATAGATCCCAAAAATAATGGGATTTGCATTAAATTTTATTGTTATATTTAATAAATTATTTAAAAAGGTGCCGATTTTTTGAAGCCCTTCATTAAGCACCTCTACTGATCATAACTACAGTAAAATTTGCATGTGGTAATAAATCTATGAAGTTGTGGTCGAAACAGAATTGCCAAGCCAAAAGGAAAAAAAATTGAAAAAAAAAAAAAATGTATATAAAACTTTAAAAAAATAAAGAAAAATTAAAGCATTCTTCTTAATATCTTAAAATAATAAAATCTTCCATAAAATAAATTTCACCAAACAAAAACAAATACACAATTTAACAGTGAAGAGTTGAGAAAAAAAATCCTCATTAGTAGCCCAAAACATTTCATTTCATCACTGAAGTTTCATGCAATATGCCAAAAATAGTTTTGCAATCTTTAAATGTCTTGAAGCTCTAGAACTGAAATGCTAATCAAGAGTCATAAAAGTAAAAATAGATTCAGCTGTTTAGAATAAGCAATTAAGTAAACTATTTGCTTGATTAATAAAAAATATGGCCATAAAAGTATAATTATGATACTTACTCGAGCAATATGATGTAACCTCCTCATCATATTCTGAAACATTTCTTCCTCCTCTGGATTAAGAGCAGTGATTATAGGCTCCATTTTTCCACTCTGGAAAAAGAGTGAAATTCGATGATGTAGTCTGAATTTTAGTCTTTAAAAAATTAGAATTAATCATTTCAGTTACATACATAGTTAAAACTTTCTCAAAGTTACAAGAAAATTGAGATTTCACACGAATTTTTGAGGTTGTAAATTTTTTCTGCCTTTTAAAATTAATAAACTCAAAAATAGTGCAGATGGTTATTAACCCTCAACATTTTGATTTAACGAATTAAAATATTATATAAATTTCTTATTAATAATAAAGACTACTACACATGCAATTTAAATTGCTTATAAGTACCAGAAATTTAGTCATAAATATTCTTTGTTCACTACTTCCTTAATATTTTTTCAAGAATGTCAGAAGATCTAAACATATAATATGTACTAAAAACTGATTATATATGCAAGCAAATATAATTGATATTGAAAATTCATTTCTAATAAAAATTCAAATGCTATTATAGCATTTAAAAATTTAGTGAAATATTTAAATAGCATTTCTGATGGCACAAAATTAATCTTAAATAATATATATATTATAATTTTTTGTCAATTCCTACTTAGGTCAACAAAGAAAAATTCTTTTTTAATTACTTTTGTTAAATAATTGCAATAAATATAAATAATTTTTTATAAAATTATTTTGGAAGAAATAAACTCACATTCTTCTTCTTCACATAAAAAAATACTGAGATCCTTGTACTTTACCGAATAATTTAATTTCAATTTCCACCTATTGATTTCAATTTTCATGACAAACAGCTAAAATTCCATTCAAAGTATTAAAAGTTAATTAAATTTAATTAATGAATTAATATGTGTAAAAAATTTACTAACATCAAGTGTAAAAACCCTACACATTTTTAAAAATGTATTTGAACTTGGATGAATAAAAAGTATTTTATTAACAATTGAAAATTTAAACAATATTATAAATCATGGCTTCAACTGTGGGTTCGAAACTGAACTAACATTTTAAAAAATGTATTATGTGAATTGTTCACATAAATTTCCTTAATTTCATTTTTAATGGATTAATATTTGAAAAAACTGTATTAACATCAAGTGCCATCCATTACAAGTTTTTAAAAATGTATTTAAACTTGAGAGGATGAATTTTTTTGTTTTTATTAATGACTGAAAATTTGAACAAGATATATATAGGGATATTGTGAACTAACAGTAGGAATTGAAAAATAGAGTTTTTATATTTATTATTACTTATACATTTTTTAAAAATTATTTTGTCCCAAACTTGTACTCATAATTTTAAAAAAACTCAGAAAGAACCTAAGAGAGTTAAATAAAAATTGTAAACTTTGTAAAACTTTGATGACTACAAATAAAAGAAAGATGGAACTGAATTTAACAGTCATAAAATATTTTTATAAGTTTTTTTTTTCAATTTTACAAATAGAACAAATCAGAAAATTAAGTTAACACAAAATAATTTTCTAGTAAAATTTGCCGATTTTTTTAATCGGATAATTATAATAAACAACAAATCTATTGCTAAAAATAAATGTGAAAGAGAAAAAGTATTGACTTTTTAAAATCAATATACTGTAAATTTCTTTCAAATGTCGGGTATTGAAGAGGGACAGTAAATATGCACAAAAACAAACAATTATCCCAAAACACATATCACACACACAGTTAAGATTGACAATGCAAACTTGAGCAAATACTTTACATTTATCAACACAATACACATAGGCAAATACAATTGCATATTAAAAAAATCTTCATTATTATAACTGACAACAAAATTTATGATGTTCACATTATTTCACTAACTGCTGCCCATAACAAAGAAAATTTTACTAACTTTCTTTTGATCTCAGCTTCAAATGCTAATACGCTCTCTGCTTTTGAAAAATTCGTAAAGTTAATTAATTGAAAATATATAAATCAAATGTTTGGATCATATAAATCAAATGTTTGGATCTTCATTTATGCAAATTTGGCATGAAACTAAAGCAGTCAAGTTAACAATCACAGATGCACCAAATCTTTACAGAGTATTTTAAGGTTTATTTCCAGAATATCATCTGGATATCAACACTGCCTTGCATCACAATAAAGAGAATGTAATGCATTTAACTTAAGTTCAAATTTTAATGCATGCTTTAGTTTTCTGATTTTTTATAGTGATATCACAGTTGGATTTTATAAATCAGAACTTATCAGAAAGTAAAATTATGTAACAAAGAAAGTTCAAATAATAAAAACTTAAAACAGAAAAATAGGTTATTAGTGATATAATAATGATTTATCCAGCATCTAAGAAGTAATTTGAAGAAATTGTTTGTTCTGCTTACTTAATCTGAGCTTAAGTTTTATTTATAAAACAAACACACACACACGCACACACACATCATGATACAACATACTCATTTAAAAAGAGTCATTTTTTTCTTATTAGCTCCTTCCCTAGATAGAGCACAAATGATGTACCAACTATTTTAATTAAAGTCAAATACAGTTACTGTTCAAGGCATATATGATTCAGAACCTTCCATATTAGTTTGTGCCTTTTTTATTCACATTCATTTCATTTCAGTATTTTCTTCAGTCATCCTATATCCAACAAGTAACTTTATGTTAATGATGGTAGGAGAGAATAACAATTTCACAAGCTGCTATCATTTTTAATCCATACATTATGTGAAAAGAAGATAAAGCTTATACCCATTTATTTGTCAAAACTAAGGGTTACGATGCAAAGATCTTATAATTTCAAAAATGTTTTATTATTATTGAAAGAAAATTGCTAAAAACGGAAACAGGCGATTTTCCTCACCTGAAGATTAGGCACTTTAAAGAGATCAGACATCACATAGTTTAAATCAACAAGACCACACCAGGAAAACATATTCATAAGCCTTCAAGGAAGAAACAAATAATTCAGGCAGATGATTTAAAACAGATAAGCAGTATAATAAGCAGCAGAAACAGAAAAAAAGCTTATTATCAACATGAATAACACATGAAATGTTACAGAAAGTTAGTACCTCAAACAAATGGAAAATTTTCCATTCATTAATATCCTCTTTGAAGATATATAATATTAAGATCTAGCAATTTTGAACTGCAATTAAATAATATTAAAAAAATCCATGTTATTGCATTCCAAACTTTCATATCATAATATCAGCAGATTATTTCATTTTGACAAAATCAGCAAGAACTACACTGCTAAATCTTGATGGAATTGAGACTGAAAACTATGACATTACAGTTTTAAAGTCAAATACACACTGAGTAATAATGGTAAAACAGTAAATGTAGGATTTTTAAAATTTTTTTTAATATGTTTATTAAGCTTGGTCATTTTAATTTTTTTTCTATTTTATCAAATGTAACAATTATTATAAGTTTTCAATAATTAAACAAATAGAGACATTATATCTAAGACTAAATGTTTAATCTCTCATAATAACTTACAATACAGAAAAGAATAGCAAGGTGTTTCATCACTGTAGATTGATATAGTATGAATTATGATTTGTTTTAATAACTTAGCATATTTGCAATTCAATAAATGTAATGTAAACCTTTAAATGCAAAATGAAATGCAATGTTTACAAGTAAATGAAATTTATTACAGTAACAATATTGCACAGTTACTTTGTTAGGTGATTTCTAAATATTCATTAATCCAGATTATTGCAACTCAATGTATTCACCATTAAATAATAATAATTTTTTTTTATTATTTTATGATATAGCTGAAAGATAAGGATGACTCCAATAAATTATATGAATTCTTTTGGAATGAAAAGAAAATTTCTTTGTATGAATTCAATGACTCTCCACTTGCAGAATACCCTCCTGCAGAGAGGCAAAATTCATAAAATAAGGGAAATTTTAAAATGTTTTGTAAGATAAACAAATAATAAATTTTCTGAATTGAGACAAATATATATATATAGCTCATTAATACAAAAAAAATCAAACAAATAAATATATATAAGTATAACAGATGTAATATTTCTACTATGTAAGATTCCAAAATTCATTCAAAAGTGTAACTAATGCTGATTTAGAAAATTGGAGACTTAAGTATCAATTAAAACAGGTCAACCTAATTATATAAATATTGACTGCCTAATCTCTAATCACAATGACAACCAGCTTAATAAAAGCTAAATGATCAAGAGTAAACAACCAAAAGTGTCCCAAAAGTATTTAAAATAAAATAGAAAAATTCATAAAATGGGAACTAAAGCTGATAAAAAAAGATATGTTACTTCCTAAAAAAATTAGTGTCAAAAAATTAAAAATATATAGAATTAACATCAAAACTGTTTATTCTGGGTGGGGGGGGGGGTAAGGAATGGTGTTTTAAATGGAGACAAAGCTAATAAAAGCTTACCCTTTTCTGTCATAATCCATATTTTGTAACCATTTTTTCACTTCTTCATTGTCTGTCTTGATGTTGTGGTATTCCAACTTTGAAGCAATGGCAGTAGGAGAAACCTTTTCAGCTACCATGTGCTCACTTTCAGCACCAGTCACTTCTTTGAAATATTTCCGTGTGCGTGCTATCACTTCCGACAGTTGCATCTGCACACAGATAGAAATGTTCAGTAAAACAATGAATAAAAATGCACATAAAAACTCAAAGTCCAATTTTTTTGGGGGGGGGACTAACCAAATAAAAAATAAAGAAACGATGTCTAAAATGGTTTGTCTCTTCCAAATGTCATATATATATATATATATATATATATATATATATATATATATATATA
>JAOUZG010010699.1:2055990-2079841 GCA_026289955.1 Argiope argentata
ACTTTTTACAACGATAAATTTAATTGTTCTAATTAGAGGATTTATATATACATTGAGTACACTTTTTTAGCGTTGCCAACGCCTTATAATGAAAAAAAAAATTAAATAAATAAAAGTGAAATAAACAATAAAATGAAATCTAAGGTAGAAAATTTCAAGTTATCATGTGACAACATTATTTTTAAGTGATTTTTGTCTTAATTAATTTGTCATTAATCAGTTTAAACCGGTTTGAAAAAATTACGAGACTTCTCCCTCTCACCAATGATAATTTTTTTAAGCTTTCATTTTCAATTTTTCTAGCTGGCAAACAAAGTTTTGGAGCTCGAACCGATTTTAAGATTAAAAAAAATGTTTATCAAAGAAAAAATCGTTTGCTTTTAACTTTTAATAATGTTTTCAGTAAAATAAAAATAGTAGCAGTTATAAAATGTCTGAAAAAGAATCATCTGCTAACTATCTCTTAACAAATTTAGATTATAATTTTACAGAGCAATTCATTGCCTACGTTATTTCAGAGACACCACAAAATTCCATAACCAAAACAACATCAGGTTCTTTGCGTTTTACAAAATTACGATTGTTAAAACTGAATATTAAAAAAAAAAACCAATAATCTTTTGAGCACAATTTTATTTATTTAAAAGTAAGATATCGTTAACAAACTGGCAGATAACTTCATTTCATAGAAACGACAAACAAAAAGCAATCGATAATAAATTGAATTAAGTTTCTCAAACAATATTGGCAAAGCAAACCTCAAATGTCATGGCCAGGTGGCTCGCTATCTACCAATGAAAAAAAGAATATTTCTTGCCTTCAAATTTCAGAGACACCAAAATCTCCTAAACAAAACAACATCAGGTTCTCACATGATAATAAAGATCACGAGTTATGCCTGAAACATTATAATGATGTTTCAGATTAAAGGTTCTATCTAATCTTTTTCAATTTTTGCTTCTGATGCACATATTTATTCTATAAATGGAGTTGGCTCTTATATTCAAATTATGTCGTACACATATTGCAAGTGGTAATTAGTCCGCTTCTCCAAAAAGTGAAATATGTTGGAAACTGTAATTCGCTCAATTTCCCATAATAGTCGACATTTCTTTGGGTACTCTTTGCATTAGTTAATTCGAAATGAAAAAAATTATTGATGGGCTTCTTATTGCAAAAATGATTCCAATCATTTATACAGAAAAACAAAGAAAAATAAATTGATCAATGTGCAAAAGCTCATTATATTTCAAAAGGTAAAAACACAGTTAATGTCAGTGGAATTATGCATGTTAGTTTAGAATGCAAATAATAATAATAATAAAAGCAATTTATTGAAAAAAAAATTTCGCGTGGAGATTTTTTAAAAACTCTTTGCCCTCCGAAAAATAATTAGATGCAAAATCATTAACCTAATACAAAGATTTGTTTATTGCTATGAAAAATAAATATACGTAATTCTTTTAAGTCGAATTTCTTTGAAAAATTAATCTACATCTCTTAAACCATTATGCAGGCGTTTTTAACACTTAAATTTGAAAAATAAATAAATAAAACGTCAAAATGATGCACAATCTTGAATGGTGAGTCAGAGGTATCATTAGAGTGCAAAGGGTTGAAAACATAAATGAATATAATAGGTCTAAATGACACTCAAGCAATAATTGAAGAAACTTTTATTCATAAGAATGTTTCATATCAAATTTATCAGATAGATACTAGGCTGATATTGATTCAACAATAGCGTTTTTGATTTTACCTTGGTTTTAATATTAATTATTTTAAGTTTTTGGGACAATTTTTTATTTAAAAAATTAATTAGAAATTAACACTCAATACTCAGTGCAGATTTTTTTGTCATCTACAATAGGTAGAGAAATCTACATATTGTAATTGATATTTGCATTTTACAACTAGGAAATTTTAGGGATCGTTCTATGGATATCATAAATAAAGGCATTTTTTCATCATGATAAATTTATTTCTCACTAAACTCTTACGGATGTTTAGAATGAGAGTTAATGAAGAATATTTAAAGACAGCTTTTTATGTGCTAATCTTAAATACGTGTTTTGTTATAAAAATTTGATACATTTTTTATTAGAATTGTCTATATTTAGCGATGCGTATGAGTATGTGTTTGCATTTTGATAAAGAGAGTCTTAATTTTTTCTTTCTCGTATACATAGCCTACTAGATATAAAGTAATCGTTAAAAAATTCGAATTTGAAGATTTTAATGAATTACCATATTTCAGATCTCTCCGAGTTCGAAAAGCACATTTCTGGAAAATGTCCGTCTGTTTAGCTATCTGTGGTAAAGATAGCACAAAAACGCGGTGAGCTAAATGGGTGAAATTTGGTATGCGTTCTTTACACCAAAATTTGCAGATTTCTATCAAATTTTGAGTAAAATCTGGTCAGAGGAAGTTCGTCTGTTCGAGCTAATCGAATTTAAGTAAACACAATAATTACAAAACGAAAAATTAGATAGAACGAAATTCGGTTTACTGATTTAACACTCATAATATAGATACAGAAAATTTCGAGCCAAATCTGACTGTCTATCGTTCTGTATTTTCAGAAACATGTAAACATGATAGTTGGAAAAACATACATATGTAAATCTCTTAATATAATCTGTCTTCGGTATGAGATATTTTGATTAAAAATGCAGTTTTGTACCAAAGTTTTACCTCAGTCGGTTCAGGAAAACTTACCTAAAACACAAATTCGATTCCAAAGACAATTAGTGCTTTTCTTTACTATAACAGGGAATCTATTGTGTCATCGGAAAAATGACGCGATAGATTCAGCAAAAATATTAAATATCAGCTAAAAGTTTATGTTTTGTGACTATTAGAATAGCGTGACAAGTTCAGAGAATGTGCGTGAAAGTTTTGTTGAGACCATTCTCACTGGTTCTTTATTTCACACAAGCACTTACAGCACTGTTTTAACACAAGCTCTGACGGTATTTTTTTTTTTTTTAAATGAAATTCTGAGAAATTTTTTTAAATTTTACTATACACATTTGGATAATACCCGTGGTATCTCAAAATTGGGCATGAGAATCTTCTGGAATGGTGTTGGTTATAGCTACTCGTAGGCGTTATACCTCTCAGACGTTATCGAGACATACATCCTACGGAAGGTGTTGAACCATAGTCGGTGATGGTGACTCAAGTGTAGTTCCCACCTCATTGATTTTGTGGCGCTCAGGTTATTCACAAAAATGCGCATGCCTTTGAGTGGAGTAGGTATAATTCTTTTGCTGTTATGTGTTCTCATCCCTAGAAATATTATTGCAGATGAAATAGATTCAAACGAATCTCTCATGATTATTGCAGATGAAATAGATTCAAACGAAAGTGTTAGTAAAAAAATGAAATCTGCAAACGCAAATTTCAATTTATCATGTGAGAACATTATTATTTTTTAAGTCATTATTTGCCCTAATTAATTTAAGTTATTAACATGTTTAAACCGGTTTGAAACAATCATGAGTTCTCTATCGGACTCTCTTTCTCTCTCTCCCTCCCCCTCTCTATAATTTTTGTAGCTGGTAAAGAAAGTTTTGAAGCTCGACCGATTTTGAGATGGGGAAAAAAATCAATTGTTTTTCTAAATATCAACGAATGCGTAATATTATAATCTCGTAAATTGTTTCAAACCGGTTTAAACTGGTTAGTGATTTAAATTAATTAAGACAATTCGTAATTCAGAGAAGGAGTAATGTGGAAATTGTTGTAACTTTTGTTGGTGATAAATCAACAAATGTGAAAACCTTCAGTATTACTTTCTAATAACCCTAAAAGCTAAAAATAGACACTTCAAAAACGACAAATCGCCAATTTGTTTCCTACGTATTTTGAGGTTTTGAAAGGATCAAACCAAAACAAGATCATGTTTTCACTCGATAATAATACAAAAATTTATCATTTTTGCATATTTAACCTCTTCCTACTTCTCCTTTCTTGATAAGATAATTTTATAATAAAGAGTGTATCTGATTTTTATCACATTTTACTGATTTAATTTTAACTCCTTACACATTAAATGATCCAATTAATTTATACTTAAATAATTTTTTAAAACTCTTTTTACATTTGTCTCTACTTATCGTCCTATACTGACTGAATTTGAGAACATTTGGTACCTTTCAGTAACACAGCAAAAGTAATTGGAATTCGATGCATAATATATTTTTACCTCAAGTTTTTTTTAGTGATTACATTAAGCGCCATCAATGCATGGCATTATTTTCCCACACCTTCATGCTGTTTCATTGTAATAAATACTGGTACTTACGTATTAGACCGTCTTCACCAACGGATTAGTAACTCATTGGTGATTTAAATTTGGTGACAAATATCAACGGATTACCCCATTGCCGGATTGCCATAATTAGTGGTTTAGCAACTCATTGCCGACGACTTCAATTTTGGCGATAAAGTTGGGCGGTCTCATACGTAAGTACCCAAATATTTAAAGAAATGATACTTTTTTTTCATCATGACGCCTCTTTCGACTTCCGATTAAGATAATAATAATACTTATTCCATTATAACTGGGTAGGTTTTTAGTAAATTCCCTTAATTTAGTTATCAAATAATTTATAATCACTTTCTGCTTCAGTGATAGTTTGTACAAGTGTAGATAGGGTGTAGTCTTGATTTTAATAATAAAGAAATTTTTAAAAATCCATTTTCTTGAAATTAAAGGAATAAAATATTAAAATAAATCAAAAACATGTTGATTGAATTAAAAATGGACTGAAGTGCAACTAACTAGTATCAGGAAAGAATTAATAAATAGGTAAAATAATCAATTCCCCAGGGGGTCTGGAAATTTTAAGGACTCCAAGTGCACTAGATTTTTTTTTTGATATTTTGAAACTAATTTAATTATGATCTTTAATTTAACTTACATGGATCATATTAACGTGTTTAAAAATAAAATCAAATTTTGTAACATTATTATTTTCAATATTCCTAAGTAATTATCTTTTGTAAGTTTTATTATCGCCTTTTTATAATTCTAAAAGAACATGCAGCTTTATAATTTTCAAAAATGCCCGATCCTATAATTAAATACATTTGGAATGCCTTAAAGTATTTTGCCATTTTTCTTAATATTTTGCTTAAAATTATTTTTAATTTTGAGATGTTTTTTTAAAAATTATGTTAGAACATGATGCTGTTTTTGGGATGAGGTTTTTAGCATCAACAAAAATCCATAGGCAAAAAATTAAAAAAAAAAAATCTTGGGTGAAAAATAAAAATTTTATAATCTGCACGAGCATCTCAAAAAAATTAATTACCTTTTAATAAAGCGTTGCCATTGAATTTAAAAAGCTCCGATTAAAAAAAATAATAAGTTGATGATTACACCAAATAAAACCTAGAAAAATGTCATTTTGAGCAAGTGATTACATAAAATGAAATAGATACGAAATGTGATTTTTTATTTAAACAATAAATACGAGACAAAGTTTTTTGGATTGTTTTCAAAGTGACTCATTCAATGAAACAATCAAAGTGAATAAAAATATAATTTAACTTGCACGAGCACTTTAAATTATATTTTCAAGAAAATATGTTCAAGAAATTATGTTCTGACATGATACATTGAAATATGCATTGCAGATTTCATTTTAATCTTTATTTTTTATAAACGTCTTATTAAAACTAATTCGTAAGATTGGTCCGAAACTAAACATTTTATTATTTCAGTCTCTTAAATTTTTATTCTTAAAACTGCTTTTATAGAGATTAAATTTTAAATCAATAAAAAATTATCCGGTTATGGAAGTTGGAAAGGGGGTGGGGGACAATATTTTTATTGCTTTAAGGTCTTTTAAAGGTGGTTATCTGATCATTATAATGAAGCATATTACTGGATATTCAAAGCATTCTAATGAAAGATATGACTTATAATATGCACTTGATAGAAACGTAAAATGCCTATATATATGCCATATTTCTCGAGTTGCCACGCCACTAGTACCTTTATCCATTTCGCATAACCAGCATAATATGTTAAAAGCGGACGCAACTGGAAATCTGCCGCCAAAAGTTTTTTCACCACGTGATTTCCCCCCTCCCCTCTCTCCTACCGGAATAAATGGAAAAGATCGTCTGCTCACTTGGCGCTTGCCTGCGGTAAGATGCAGACGAAAACGTAAAAACTACGTAATCTGTTACACCCTTCATTCCAGTGCATACTTAAATTGCGAGTCATTTGAACCGCAGTTCGGTTTGGCTTCGAACGGTTGGATATGTATTTACCTGTTTCGTCAATGTACCAAACGACAAATCGTTTTGTGAGTGCCTCCTTTTCTTTTGTGCAAGTATTGCATACGATTTTTTACGGCTGAGTCTTCCGAGGCCGGTGACATCGTGCTTTTCTACCGTACAGGTAAGACATTTGTTTTGAGTGATTTTTATTCTTTTACTCAACGCTTCCCGGCTTTTTCCCTGCATAGTAACCCAACCCAATATGGCAGTGAATTTCTGCAATTTTATTATGTTATAATTCATTTACTAAAATTTCATCAAATAATTAATAAAAATAGTCCATATCATTAAATTTTAAAAAAATTGAAATTCAAGTTTGTAATTATTTTTTATTTAAATTTTGGTAATTGTAGATAATGAATGAATGAATTAAAAATATGTTCAAAATTGAATAAATCTGCTGCCATTAATTAAATTAGAAATGCAAGTTAAATATTGAAAAAATTAAAATTGTATTCTATTATATCATTCCAAATTGGAATTGTATTTTCAATGCAGAGCCCGATTCCTATTATGATTCTAATATTTTTATTAAGGTTTCTTTTATTCGATGCAACTGAATAAGCTTTTTATTTGTTATCACAGAATATATATTCCCACTTTATTTGTGTTATATTAATTAATTGGAAACATTTGAAAAATTTTAGGTTTTTTCTTTCGCTTGTGAGAATTTTATTTTTATTTACATTCAAAGTGTAGCTTTTTTTATTTAGGCACCAACAATACCATTGATGTTTTAATTTTTAAAACATGTAAAAAATTCAATAAATTAATTGTTGTGGAAACTTATTTTCCTTCTTAAATAAAGTATAACCATCTCCATTAAATATTGTTAAAATCATTAAATATTGCATTAGATAATGTGCTTAGGAATTAATAATTTTGATAATTTTAGTTAGAATTTGACGTTCTAAAATTGTTTAACTCTTTCATTATAGTTATTATTTTTTATGTTTAATCTCTGTTAATAATAAAAGCCAACGTGTGACCAACTCTTTACTGGTTCTTGATACAGAAGTCCGTTAAAATTAAAGAAACCAAATTTTAAGTAATATATTTTGTTGAGGATATGAGCCTTGAGGCGATTTTTTTAAAAACATTCTTATTAATTAAAAATTAAGTAAAAAATGTTTTGTTGTTGATATTTCTGAAAATATATTATTGAATTATCTTTTTTACATTGTTTTAAGATTTAAAAGAATTTTTTTATGATGTCAGTTTAGTCACTGAGTAATGTTCTTTTAATTTTAAAAATTAAAAAATATGGATTTCTATGCTTTATAATTATATTTTTCATTGTTATGAAATTGAAACCGTTTTCAAAGAATGATGACTGTTTTTTCTCTCTCCGTATCCTTTGATAATGTCAATATGAATTTTTATTTCTTTACTGTATATCATAAAATTATTTGTCGAATTTTTAATGAAGCATGTCAAGGTGAATAATACGCAAGAAGAGTAATAAGGTGAATTTATTAAAATATTATATTATTTAAAATTTCCATAACCATTTCGCATACAATGACTGACACGTGCATCGAATTACTGAATTTTTATTTTCAAGTCTGCAACTAAGCCGCAGAATTAAGTATTTAAATACGAAAAAATCAATATGAAACGATTTGGTATCTCAAATGCTCCATATATTATTTAAAAAATCAAATTAACAAAAAATTACCAAAATAGGAAGAGTTATTTAATTAGAAAGTTAAATAAATTCGTATTTCAAGTGGTTAAAACATTTCAATCTAACTCGCAAATTGTGGGACACTCATAAAATAGAAATAAAATGTACGGCACCATTTAAATTTTGACATTTTACGGAAAAAAGAATAGAAATGAAGTGATATCACTGTGTATAGCAATGTGTAGTTCACATTTAAGATGAAACAGCTAATGCTAATCTTCCCCTCCATTTTTAAATATGTCATTATGTGGTTAGAAATTTTTAAAAAGTTTAATCTACATAATAAATAAGGTTGTTAAGGCAACATGATTATTTTAAGTTATTAAGATTTATTGAGGGAGCTATGAATATTCAGCTAAGCATAAGAAATTTAAATTCTAATTGAAATATTTCCGATAAAACCAACTGATCGCCAAATTAGGCTAGTTATTAATATGAGGGGAAAAAAACAAATCTCACTGTATCAGATTTTGCATTTCAAAGTGTATCAAATTTTAGTAATTAATTCTGATGTTAAAAAAACTTATTGAACTTTGGAAAATATATCTTCTTTCTGTTAGGTGAAAAAAACAAAGTCTTCTATATAATGTCATTTCTCCCCCTCTTATCGCTGTTGTTGTTTCTTATGGCACTCCCCATGGACCAGCTCGTTGTAGTAGTCGGCGATTTAAGCCTAATGAGCGTCTCTTGTTTTGTAGTAGAAAAAACTAGGGCCAAGAGTACAACTTTTGCTATTCACTCATCCCATTCGGTAGCACAGACCCTATTTAAAGGGGGGGGGCAATTCACACTCCTCACAGATAGATCAGATAAAGAACAACCCTCCCCGAGCTGGGACTCGAACCCGGGACGCCCAGATCACGAAGAAGACGCGCTACCCCTAAGCCAAGACCCCGGCCCTGGAATCCCAAAATTCATATTTTTTCAAATTTCGTTTGTCTGTCTTTCGCTCTTTTTGGAAGTAAACCTATATTGAGCTAGTCAAGTAAAATGCATCATTTTGATCTTTATATTAAATGTGTATATTTTTATCAAAATTCGTGCATAATATTGTCAGACGACGTTTTTCTGTCTGCTCAAATGCGAGTGAACACAATAATTTCAAAAATCCATAAAATTTAATACACTATTGTAGCATCTGAAGTATAGATAATATCTATGTTTAAACGAAATCTATCAAGGAATACGATAACTCGTAAACACTTTATGCCAGACGGATGAAATTCGGTGTACGACCTAACGCCAAATTTTTAGATTTCGATTAAATTTTGAACTAAATCAATTTCATGAAATCTGTCTAAGCGCAAATGAACACCAAAACACAAAAGACAAAGATGGGCAAAATTTGGTACATAGGTTTAGCATTATAAAATATGTATCCATTTTTTAAAATTTTCAGCCGCATTCGTCGAAAGGTTGATTATCTGTCAGTCTGCACTTTCGCATGATTATATACACGTTAATTCAAAAATTGAACAATTTAAATAAGTGAAATTTGGCGCGTCATTTTGTTATTAAAATTGAAATTATATGCCAAATTTTGCTTTCAATTGTTCAAAAAAAATATTTCTAATTGCAAATTATATTCATATTTTTTTACCATACTGTGAAACACTAAATTCTTATATACAGGATTCTAAATGTGAACTTTCGCGGCCTTGCTCAAGGACTATAATTTTTATGCTGTAGGAGGAAAAAGTGATAACATCTTTATTAGGATATATGCGAGAATATTTTGCGGAGATCTTTCCTTCCGATTTGTATAAATTGGATTCTTTTGTATTCTTTTAATTATTATTTAATTAAATATGAAAGAGACGAATATTATTGTTCACCATGAATGCTGTATTTTATAAACGGTTCATATCAATTAATTAATCTTTGAAACAAAGTTTTTGCCCTCATTCAGAACTAAAATGATTACTTTCGGTTGCCATGTTACAACCTACCAAAACATTATTTCTTCATATCGACTCAGGAAGAGATCCTCAAATAGACAGATTATATTTTTTATTATGCTTTATTGTTTCGTGAATCTGGCTTATAGTGGACAAGCAGCGGATTCACAGACATAACAAATCAATACTCGACTGACCACTTTTTAAACAAAATTCCTTAAACATTTTTCTATTTCGAGAATACGTGTAACGTATGTACGTTAACTGAGATGTGAGAATGTCATTTAATTTGCCGTAAGCTTTATCTACAAGATAGCAATATTTTTTTTTTTTAAAAAAAGAAAATTCGGGAAAAACATGGTAATAGACATAAATTTGTTTTGATAACTATTACTTTCTCGTATACATAGTATAATGTAGATATTTGTCAAAGAGATTCTTCTGAAGATTTTAACGTATCTCCACTTTTTAGAGCTCCTTGAGTAAGAAAAACATTTTTTTTTGAAAAATGTCCGCCTGTCTCTTACAAATATAATTAAAAAACACTTTCCTCTTGGTGGACGAAATTTGGTAACGGTCTTTGCATCCAATTTGTAGACTTCTATCAAATTTTAGCAACATCCATTCAGAAATTGTCTGTCTAACCAACTGTTCGAATATAACTGAAAGTAACTATAAAAGAAGAGAACTATATGGATAAAATTCGGTACAATATTTTATATTTATTGAGTAAACATCTAACGAATTTTGTGTAAAATCCAACTACGGTATAATCGTCTATTGGTCTGTAGTTCAGAAAAACTCGCAAACTTGTTAATTAAGAAACTCAATAACTTAAATATATGAAATTTCGTATGTAATTTTGATTGCATGCAATTATAATTTTCGTTTGTAATTTGTGTAATTTTTTGCCAACATTTTGTTTAATAGAAAAAAAACCGCGTTAAAAACACATATTCGATTTTCTAATACTATTAACAACATTCCAGGGATTACCAAAAAACACGCCAAGAATGATACACTAGATTTAATAAAATTGCTGAATTCTTACCAAAAGTTAGAATTCAGCAATTCTTACCAAAGGTTATATTTTGATTTTGTTATAAATTTATGCAAGTATTCTTAACTCGAGAATGTGGCGCAGCTTAGCGAAAAATGGCTCATGTGCCCTGAAGAACAAATTCAGCTTAACTAAACTCAACTCATCAAAGGTTAATATTTCGTAACTGATGTGTATACCAGCTGTACTCTGAGATTAAACCTTTGTTATTATAGAAAGTATCCGAAAGAGTTTTCGGGAGACTACTGTTGCTGGAATTATTATCATGTTAAAACAGGATGTTGTTTTTGAGATGAGGTTTTTGGCCTCAACAAAAATTCGTAGGCGAAAAATGAAAATTTTATTATCTGTACGAGCATTTAAAAAAACAGCTCTTAATAAAGTCTTGCCATTGCATTTACGAAAGCTCTGGTATATATAAAAAAAAAGTTAATGACTACAGCAAATAAAACCTAGAAAAATGCCACTTTGTGCACATGATTCTATGAAACGAAATAAACAGGAAATGTGATATTTTTTAAAACCATAATGCGAGACAAAGTTTCTTATGATCGTTTGCAATACTAAAGTGACTCATTCGATGAAACAATTAAAATGAATAAAAAATTTAATTTAACTCGCACGAGCACGCGGTACTTGGCCGTTCAAGAAATGATGTCCTGACGTGATACATTGAAATATGCATAGGAGACTTCATTTTAATATTTCTTTATTGTAGGTTGATGTACTTTTAGCGCTTTTAATTGTAAGAGTTGATTTATTATATGAAATATAAACTGATAAATAAACCGAAGATTGTAAATGATTGTTTTTTTTTAATCTGAAATAAAAGAGAGGAAAAATCCTCCCCCAAATCATAAAAACTTTAGTAAAGAGAAAGAAAATATAACCGATAAGAGTTTTCCAATTTCAGTAATTTTCACCAAAAACCTTGTTTCTCTTAAAAATGATGGAAACTCAAATAATAAAATTCAATCATTTATTTTTAAAACTTATCTTTTATTAAAGATTCTTTATTTTGTACCATTAATAATGATACAAAGTTTTAAAAAATAAACAATCATTCAATAATAATTCAAACAAATATATTAACACTTTATTTTGATACATTAATGTTCTCTGTTTTGATTAAAAAACTTTCACACGAATTGCATGAGTTATATAAACAAATAACGTATGAAATAATTGTAATAACTGATGATATGCATGTAACACAATGAATAATGGAATTATGCAACATACAGTATGAAAAAACATGACAGAAAATCGAATTCTTGAAAATTAAATTACAAATGCAAATTATTAAAGGCTACATAGAAAAAAAAATTAACCAACATATCTATGTCTTAGTTGGTGTGGGAAAATGTTTTGAATGAACGCATAAATTATCGTTTATGTTGATTTATTTTGAATTCAAAAAACCCATAAGTAATATTTATGGTTATATAATTTTTTGAATTGAAACAAATGATTAACCTTTGGTATTTGATGGTGCCTTTTGGGCACTATTCAAGACGCATCATTTTGACGTTTTATGTATTTGTTTTTCAATTTTGATAATTGAAAATGTCTATAGAATTGTAAAAAGACAGAGAAATCCAATTTTAAACACACACACACACACACACACACACACACACACACACACACTTGGAGCAATAAACAAACCCTTGTATATTTAAGAATTATGCATCGAATTACTTTTCCGCGTGCAAACGGTTAATATCTTATTACTTTCCATTAGATTGAGAATAGATGATATTTCTAAATTTTTATCACAAGATCTTAAGTTTTCGTTTCATTCCGGTTGAGATTGAAATGTTCATTAGTTGAGCTAGAAACAAAATGATCTGCTTTTAAATATCTAAAAATATTTAAAAACTCAGTCTAAAAAGTCAAAAACTCTTTGCGTAAAAAGTCTGAAAATTCTTTAATAGACTTTTTCTTTTTGTGATATTCTGCACAAAGCATTCTTTTATATAAATCATTCCAATCAGATATAGCTTTTCTTTTAATACTTTTTAAACAATTATTTATTTTCAACAGAAAATGTGGTGTTTTAAAAATATCCAAAATACCAAACGACCTCTTTGTTGTTGTAGAGCAGATGTCAGCTGATTTCATATTCTGATAACATACCGCTACCTCGCATTATTTTGTCTGAAAAGCTGCACAGGAAATTCGAAAAAATAAAATAATTCTACCGAGACCAAACCTCTTTATTTAGTCTTTTAACTGGTTGGAGATGATAATAGAAATTTTCTTGGAAAATTCATTGCGAATATTTTTAGTTGCTTAAAAAGCGCGGGAAACTTTCTACCATGCTGAAAAGGATTGAGTGGGAGGGACTCTGGATATTCTCCAAAATGTCTTTTGGCAGTATTTTGGGATTGAAAGCTGATTCCAGAAGAAAAGAATGTTTTTTCAACATTATCTTTCTCTTGAAAGGAATGCCGTAAACTTTTTTCATTTGAGGAAACAACTTCTTGAGAATGAATCAAGTGAAGTTCTCGCAAAGTGTCTCCATTAAGATTTTGAGCCTACTGCGCAGTGTGCAGTTGCTGTTCGCAATATTAAAAACAATGCCTGCTTTTGAAATAATTCATTTTTCATTGAATCTAATATTTGTATGAATGAATATTTTGAATTTGAATCTAATATTTGCATTAATGTACTTGGTTTTTCTTTTTTTTTAACGTAAATTTTAGTTCATTTTTTAAATTTTTCTCTAATATATAAAAATATAGCTTTTTTTAAAATTATTTCATCAGTTTGTTAAAAACTTTTTGTACTTGTATTATATTAATTCCTATTTATTAAATAAATTCTAATTTAAAAAAAGATTAAAATGAAAACTGCTACGCATATTTCAATGTATCATGCCAGAACATCATTTCTTGAACGACCAAGCACCACGTACTCACGCGAGTTAAATTATATTTTTATTCATTTTAATTGTTTCATTGAATTGGTAACTTTAGTATTGAAAAATTAGTAAAAAATTTGTCTAAAATTGTTTAAAAAATATCACATTTCGTATTTATTTCATTTCATATAATCACGTGCTCAAAGTGACATTTTTCTAGGCTTTATTTGCTGTAGTCATTAACTTATTTTTTTTAATCGTAGCTTTTGCAAATGTGATGGCAACGCGTTATTAATAGCATATTTTTAGAGATGCTCGTGCAGATAATAAAATTTCAATTTTTTGCCGACGGATTTTTTTATTTTCTACGGGATTTTGTTGACGCCACAAAACCTTATTGCTAAAACAATATCATGTTCTGAATTAACAAATAAACAGCTAACCAGTAGACGATTTTGTATTAAGCTAGTCTAGCTTATAAGTCAAAAATGTCACTAACCATATCGCTCTTTTTAAACTGTTGGTTATCTTATGTTCTTTTGAAAATCATTAACAGACGTAAAAATATTTTTAATATTCAAACATAATATGAGTGTTCTATTCTTTTTAAGCACCTTATAATATGTGGCAGATTGTGATTTTTTTTAAAAAAACGTGTGCACTAATTTTAGAGTTAAAAAATTGTTTATTTGCATTAATGGATGATAGAAAATTAAATTCGAATTTTAGGGCATGATTTATTCTTTAGATTACGGAAAATTGAAGCCTCTAAATATCCATTTAACACAGCTCTCCGGCAGAAAAAAGGAGTCCTTTATTTTTCAGCTATTAAGTAACAAGTAATATATATGAATTTTATGTCAATTCCTACTTAAGTCAACAACAACAACAAAAAGTTTATTCTAATTACTTTTATATCCATTTTACTTTCCTAGTTTCTTTGTAAGCAGCAATGCTTTATGTTAGTCGGCGTCTTGGCACAGAAGTAGTGCGTCTTCTTCGTGGTCCTCCTGGGTAGATCCCAGATTCGAATCTCTGTTAGGGCATAGTTGTTCTTCTGAGTACTATCTGTGAGATGTATAAATGTGCCCCCCTTTAAAAAGGGCTGTGCAAGCGAATCTAATGAAGGATTAGAAAAAGTCGTACTCTTAGCCCTAGTTGGCGCTACTTCAAAACAAGAGACGCTCATTCGGCTTAAAAACGCTTACGGCCGCCAGCGCGCTTATCCGTGGTAAGTGTCCTTAGTAACAACTACAATGATTTATGGTTGTTTAAAAGCCAGACCTGTCAGAATCCAAATCAAATTTAAACAATGTGAGCATTTTTTCCTTATGATGAAAGACAAAAAAAAAGTTTTTATGCCATCAGGAAAATGGCTACCACATATTCTTTATAAGTGGAAGACGGAAATTCAGTTGTTAATGCTGATTAAAATATGAAGGATTTATAATTTCTCTATTTCAAACTCTTTAACATTGTCATGTTGTGAATGATGGATATTCTTGCACTTTTAAATGGATATTTTTGTATTCATTTAAACACACCAGCTTGGGGCTAGAGAATATTGATACTATATAGCAAATGATATTAACCGTGATCACATTAAGAGGTATCCAATGTACATTAGGTGTAATGAGTTCATCGATTTCTCACAGTTACATAACTTAATATATGTACCTGTAATTAGCAAGAATGGTGCCTAAGGTAGGAATTGAAATATTAAAATATTGACTTATTAATACCACACGCAGGGGCACACACGCACACGTACACGCACAATAATATTTGTACCTATTTGCATGTAGGTGGGAAAAAATTTGTTCTTACAGAATTTTTAGTTTACATAGAGAATGAAAATTATTGTCCAAATAATTTACTTTTGTATATTTGCTCCATGTGGAGAATAATAATAAGTTTGCATCATTATTAGAATGCATATAAACTAAATTTCTTACTATTTGTTGCTGGTGCAATTTGAATTTCCGGAATTTCTTAGAGATTCAGCTTTATATGCACGTCTAAACAGAAAAAAAATGTGCATAATCCATGAAATACAAGTGCTTTGTGCGTCTGATGGATTTACGAGAGTGCATAAACTGAAATGTTCCGCATCACAGGCCATGTTAGTTCCTTTTTCGTCCGGCTTCTTCTTTACAAACTACAGAATTTCCGGTGTTTGAGTTTCCTGCATTTGGCTTTTGATTCGTTCTTTTTAAATTGTTTTTCCTAGTTAACTAACTGAACAGAACAATAAATGGACACACACAAAAAAGGAATTTGAACAATTATTCTTTTTTTATTATTATTTCTGAGCTGCTGTAAATAAATCACTAATTCTGAGACAATAACATTTTTTATAGTTTTCGACACTTCCTATATTGGCTTCTCTCATACGTTTGGAATTTGATTGTAACAGAGTGAGTTAGAAAAAAACCGGTCAAATTTTTTTTAAAGTATAACTTCATTAAAAAAAATAAATTAACAAAATATAACAAATAATAATAAGTGTAGACATTTACTATTAAATAAATTTAATTTGTTTCAAAAGGGTCGCCTTTTGCAGTGATGTAGAAGTGTAAATGTTTATTGATATTTTTCAGCTATCAAACGCAAGTCTTCTAATCTCAATATATCCCATTTTCACCATTAACGGCGATGACTTTTAGACTTTCAGATTTTCTTGTCGCTCATTGGAATAATTAGGACAAAGTCCAGTTTCACCAATTATTAGGATATTATTAACTGATTAGAATATTAATTACTTTAAGATCGCGGGAGAAAAATATGTTGAAATGTGAATAAAGAAAAAAAAATTCATTCAAATGTGATATTTATTTTCGAAATAATAAATTTTCCAAGTCCAGAACCGGAATTAATAACTCCATAATTCCAAAATAAAAGTTCCGATTTAATGCCCTTTAATTATTACAGAGTGCGTTAGAAAAACCAGACAAAACGTTTTTAGTATAACTTGATTAAAAATAAATGAATTAATAAAAGGTAACTAATAATAAATGTTATAGGCTCAATGTTAGAATGCACTATAACGTTCTAAATTAATTTGTATGAATAGGTAAAGATATAAAAGATTAAAATGAAATCTCTCATGTATATTTCAATGTATCATGTCAGAACATAATTTCTTGTACGGCCAAGCACCATGCGCTCGTGCAAGTTAAATTATATTTTTATTCATTTAAATTGTATCATTGAATGAGTCACTTTAGTACTGCAAACGATCCAAAAAACTGCGTCTCGCATTTATTGTTTAAAAAAAATATCCAATTTCCTATTTATTTCATTTTATATAATCCCGCGCTTAAAATGACATTTTTTTGAGGTTTTATTTGCTGTAGTCATTAATTTATTTTTTTAATCAGAGCTTTTGCAAATGGGATGGCATCACATTATTAAAAGCTGATTTTTTGAGAAGCTCGTGCAGATAATAAAATTTCAATTTTTCGCCTACGAGTCTTTTTTGACGCCACAAAACTCATTTCTAAAACAATATCATGTTCTGAAATTATAATAAAGGCTTTATAAAAATTTTAAAAAATGTGTCGAGAATGGGTATGATTCACTTGTATTAAATGATATACTTTTTAATATTATTTAATAAGTTACATTTTACTTTAGATTTATAAAATTGTTAATAGATCCCAATACCTATTTTGGATGATATGAAAAAATTTTAACTTTTTCAAAACTGCTACGAGTTTCTAAAGAAATTCTTCACGATTTCTTTACTTTTGATCCAACTATTTTAAGCTCACCCGAACAACTTCCAGACGTCATTCATGAATCGTTGCATTTTTGAACTTTCATTGAACTATTTTCCAGTAGTTAAGAGATAACATGTCGCTTCCTGATTGAATTACAAATGATGAGGATTCGAAACTCATTTGACGGATTATGGATGAGGAATTTGAAAAACGTTTTCAATTTTTCTAAATTATTTCTAACCCATACCAAACACGCTGCATTGGGAATATTGCGATCCTTTACAAAAATTCCAAATTCTTATCAACTATTCGCTTTTTGCAATCAATTAATTCCTCAGGAATATTGTTATGTATAATATCACTTTGATTCATTTTGGTATGATTTAATATACATTTTTTTCTACCAAATTGTCAGAAATTAAAGCAGTACTATTTTAATCGTCTTACATGTGTTTTGTTTCTTGTGCATATGAATTTTTCAAATAAATAAATGTCCGATTCATCTGTCTTCTAAGCCTCACAATATTGTAACTCTTAAAAAACATCTTGTACAGTACATTGATAATAAATAGAATCTTTCTTCTAAGCTTCTAGTAGTGGACGGAAATCATACGATTAAATATTTTATGAGGCAATGAAAACGTTTTCAATTTGAGGACAAGAATGTAATCTGTTGGTAGAAATACGACAAATGAAAGGCTTCTCTTTGAAATTTGGAACTATGAAAAATAATTTTGATTCCTTGAGATTTTCAGAAATTATAAAAATTCTTGGAACCGATCATTTCCTTCCTAAATTTAAAATATTTTTTTTATAAATCAAAATTATATTTCTTTTGTTCTATTCTGATATATTACTTAAAATATGTAATAATCAATTTTGATATGTTAGGGCAAGTTCTCATTAAATCATTTGTACACCACTCCTCTTTTTATTTCCTGTCACGTAAAAAATGTTTACAATGGTTCTATTTAAATCATTGGAACAAGTTGAGGAAATGTTGGAAAAAGTTTAAGAGACAAAGCCTCGTATATAGAAATAATTTTGAAAACATTTCTTGAGTGGGTAGTTTTTTCATTTCAAAATTTAGCAACTTGAACAACTAAAAAATGCATTTTGGACGCATTTTTTAGTATACAATAATTAGTAGAATGAGCTCTTTGCACCTCCAGATCTGAATTGGGAATATAAAATTGAATATTGGATGTATCTAAAAAAATTTTAAAAAATTTAAGTTAGAAATTTGCTTTGTTTAATAAAATTTTTTAATAACTGATTTTATTGCTAAGGAATATAGTATTTCCCTCTTTTAGATACATACATGTATTTCCTCCATGTTTGTTATGATATCCAAAGATTTTGGTCTATTGACTTTTTAAATTGAATTTAAGAAAGTGGAATATTTTAAGCGAACATTGGAATTTACACCAGATATTCAAATAGTCAATTGAAAATTTCAGTTCTCATTTGTTTTAAGTGTGAAATAAGCATCACGAGACTATATAATTTTATCATGTTAGAACATTATGTTGTTTTGGCTAGAAGGTTTTAGTGTCTCCGAAATTTGAAGACAAAAAATATTCGGTTTTTCATTGGTAGATAGCGAATCACCTGATCCTCTATTTTAACATTTGAGGTTTGTTTTGCCAGTACTGTTTGAGATATTTGATTAAAGTTACTATCAATTGCTTTTTGTTTGTCGTTTCTATGAAATGACGTCATCTTCCAGTTTATTTACGATATCTTACTTTTAAATAATTAATCTAGCGCTCAAAAGATTATCGGTTTAAAAAAAAATCTTTTTCAGTTTTAACAATCCCACTTTTGTAAAACAAGACTTATATATATTTTTAATGATATTATAAACGTATTTTTACTCTTTGTATTTATGAAAACACTGTAAATATTAGAATATAATTTTAATATCAATTTGCACTACGTTCATTGGATTTTACCACATATACGATAGATTCCAGTAATAGTGAACTTTTCGTCGAAATGGCTGGTTTTTTTTTTTAATTTTAAAATCGGTCGAGCTTCAAAACTTTATTTGCCAGCTAGAAAAATTGAAAATGAAAGTTGTGTGTGAGAGAGAAAAAACTCGTAATTTTTTCAAACTGGTTAATGATTTAAATTAATTAAGTGTAATAAATGACTTTTAAACTCAAACACAAACGAAATTCGAATTCTTGTTTATCTCAAACTTCTAATCGCAACAACAGTTTTCAAAATTCTGCATTGGATCGTTCTCCCTATACATAGAGAGTTGAGTTGTTACAAAGTGTAACAACTTAAGTCTAAAGTGAATATCTCATATAACAATAACTGTTTAACGTCACACATGAACTATCTTTTACATAAGACAAATAATTACTTAAAAATAATAAGGCTCTCACATGATAACTTGACATTTGCGACCGTGGATTTCATTTTATATTTTAATTCATTTATTTTTTATTTCTTACTTCTCAACTCTTTCTAATTCAAATAAACCAATCGTAAAATATTTTTTTTAACGAAATTTGATGTCTTCATTCTTTTGCAAAGTGAAAACTGTGTGAAAAAGTCTAATTCAACTTCGGATTTGATTAATGTTTGTATTATGTGAAGAATTTCTGAAATTAAATCGCTTTGGAGATCAGATCTTTTCTTGAATACAGGAATTCTCTGATGTCAATTTTTAAGACGATTACCACAGTCATATATCTCAAAGATCGAAGTGGAGCAGATTTTTGTAAAATATTGTGGAGAAAAGTATTTACATTTGGCAGGCTTGTTACTGAATCTTATTCAATAAGTTCTCAAGTTCATCTATCAGCTTTCTTCAGAAAATTCTTGTTGATTCTGTTTTCACAGTGTTATCGAATTTGAGAAGAAAACGAAGATGCTCATAAGTCGCTACTTCGCCTTTTTTTGTCTTGTATGTTGTGTTTTTAAGTTTTTTCCACCGACTTGAATCTCCATCCCCGGCCTGAAAATTTCATAAAGCTCTGTATGAGCAACGTTATTATAAATTATTTTAATTTACACGACTTTTGGATCTGAAATGTAAAATTGTATTTGAATATTCTTAATCTCTTCTGAACATATGTCCATTTTATACTTCCCGTAATGTCATAATTTTACAGGATGCAAGATTTGAATTATTTTCGTCTGTAAATTAATTACCCTAGTGTTTGAAGCTTTCTGATGCATACGATATGTTTTCTTAGTATGATATAAAGCAGATGGCTGTGGATGTGATCGTATTAGCATGGAGAGGCTTAACAAGTGTTTGTGACGATAAATGCCAATTACAGATAAACCTCTGCTACTATTTCTGTCTTTAAACTTAGAAATTTTCAACAATAAAGTTAATTAGTTTTTAAACTCTCTCTCTGAATTTTTAATTGAATTGAAATCTAATTTAATGGACCCCTTCATATCGCCAGTAATGTTGAGTCGTAAAATAGTAATTATACAGGGCAAAAACTACTTAGTTTATTGGTTCGGTGTGCAATATTGGCGACTAAATCAAGGAGAAATTAAAGTAAATTTCAACAAAGTTGATATATTGATTTATTTTTATTTACGACACATTTAATATTTTTTATAGCTAATTGGTTATTTACTTTTATGGATACTTGTTTGCTATTTCGTAATAGCCAACAGTCTTCAAGAATTTGGTACTTTTCTGTTAGCTGGGAGCAAGCAAAAAATCACCGAAGAAATTTGGCGAAATTCTACATTAATTGGCGATTTTTCACTTGCGCCCGGCTAACAGAAATGTACTAAGAACTTATAATGCTGTCGGAAAAGTGACTTTGATAATAATAAAATTTTATCGAAATCATTTTAGTATTCTTTTTACTGGTCTGTTATACCATAATAAGCTGCTGATATGCAACAACTGAAATTATTACAACCGAAGTAATGTGGTGAAACATAGGTTGAATCCTAGTTTAGTGTGCTCCTGAATTTGTCACCAATATGATAAACAAAAAAGCAAGATTAACCGTTTGCCTAATAACCCTGGTACTGACTTGCTTACAGTTTTTTCACTTGTTGAGTTGTATGTCTACTACAACAAATTTGTAAGAAATGAAAAATGAAAATAATTAGCAAATGAACATCCATTAAGGAATTGATTTAAGTTGCGTTTTATAACTGAAAGTAATATTATTTCTAATAAAACATTTATGTTATCATGTCAGAGCATGATTGGTTGTTTATGGGATGAGGTTTTTGGTTTTTACAAAAATGCGTGGGCAATGAATTGAAATTTTACTATCTGCACGAGCATCTCAAAAAATCAGTTTTAATAACGCGTTACCATTGCATTAACCAAAGCTCTGATTAAAAAAATAAGTTAATGGCTACAGCAAATAAAACCTAGAAAAAGATCATTTTGAGCACGTGATTATATCGAATGAAATAGATAGGAAATGTGATGTTTTTTAAACAATAAATGCGAGCCAAAGTGTTTTTGATCATTTACAATACTAAAGTGACTCATTCAATGAAACAATTAAAATAAATAAAAATATAATTTAACTTGTGGAGCTTCAAAAAGGGTTCAATGGGATGAGGTTTTTGGCGTCAACAAAAATGCGTGGGCAAGGAATTGAAATTTTAAAATTCAATTTTCTCAAAAATAGGCCTTAGAAGACAAAAAATAACGGTAAATGGGTGCAATTTCGAAATAAATACCATTTTAATCTCCAATTTACCAATTTTTGTTGAAATTATTTTTTCAACTTTTTTAACTAGGAAAGTTTTTTTCAAACTAAAATAAAAATACTTTAAAAAATAGTTTAGATTGTTTGATTAATCCATACGTTTGAAAAATGTGCCACTTTTTGTTGATATATTTTCTTCAAACATTAATCAAAATCCTTTTAAAAGTAGACTAGATTGTTTTATTGAACAAGTTTTCACTGATTGGCCGTTCAAGAAATGATGTTCTGACATGATACATTGAAATGTGCATAACAGATTTCATGTGAAATTTTTTTAGTTTCCTTTCAACAATCCTGACTTGGGTTGTTAGCTTTGGAAAAGAACGTTGTAAGCCTTTTTTAAGATAAAACAAAAAATATAAATGTTTGCATCATGTATATATCAATACATTTGTTTAGATATCATCAATATTATGGTTGGCAATGTTTTAAAGAAAAAAAATAATCGTTTGTTAAAATTCCGTGGATTTCAGAATTTCTCCGGAAATAAATTATAATGTTCGCATTTAAAATATTTATTTTTAAAGTGAAGTATTTTTAAATTATCCGTTTGAAGACGAAAATGATTTATTTTTTCTTACCGAAACATTTTTTTTGCTGAATATATAAGAGAAATGATTACATTTGTTAAGTCATGCTCTAATAACTTTTTTAAAGGACTGTTTATTAATGAAGAGCTAAAGCAATTATTTTCAACCACGATCGTGTCCATAGGATGTTATACTTTTTACACCCTGCACATATGTTATAAAGAAAGTACAGAAAAAAAATTCTAACACGACATTTTGATGAATCTTTGTTTTAGAGTACCAGAGTTCAAAAATTTTTCAAGAAAATGACAATTTGACTGTTTGCCTGTGAAAGGATAACTCAAACACGTTTTAAATTAGACAATTGGAATTTGGTATACGTTATTCTCATAAAATTTGCAGACGTCAGTCAAATTCTGAGTAAAATCTGTTCAGAGTATGTCCGTCTATCCGTCTGTTCGAATATAAGGTAACGAGATAATCACAAAACAAAGAGATATAGATAATAAAATTCGATGCATAGATTTAGCGACTATTGAATAGACATTTGTCAAATTTTGTGCCAAATTCACCTACAGGTTGATTTTATTTCGGTCTGTGCTTTCAAAAACATGTAAACGCGATAATTCAAAAATGCAATAATAATATCAAATTGGATATGATATTTTTTTAACTACAAGTACAGTTTTGAGTCACGTTTTTGTTACAATCAATTGAGAAAAACAGGTCGAAAACATAAATTTTATTTTCGGATAATCTTAACGCATACCAGATATTAATCGCCAAATAATTCGCCATGACTCTGTAAATTCAGTAAACATGCTATTCCCGTCAAAAATTAATATATTGTAACTATATTAAGTCAAAGGCATCTAAGGCTTTCTTGGCATGACAAGTTTATTTAAGATTATGCGATAAATTTTGGGGGAGGCCACTCTCGTAGTTATAAATTGAAACAAGATATTAATAAAAAGTATAAAGTTGAAGTTGTAGAACTTTTTGAACGGGAAAAAAATCGTTCAAAACTTTCTATAGGACAGGCCATTTCAAATGCAGCAATCAAATTTTACGT
>JAOUZG010010699.1:2082841-2093839 GCA_026289955.1 Argiope argentata
TTCGGGCATGGTTGTTCTTCTGTGTTCTATATGTAAGGTGTGTGAATGTGATCCCCTATAAAAAGTAGCTGTGCAAGCGAATGTAATGAGTGAGCAGCAAAAGTTATTCTCTTGGCACCAGTTAGCGCTACTAAAAAACAAGAGACGCTAATTAGGCTTAAATTGCGGATTCCCTCAGCGAGCTAGTCCATGGCAAGTGCCATAAGAAACAACAACAACGAGTTATTTTTCTTCTTATACAAGCTCTGATTAAACAATGATTTTACGAAATTTTCAGTAGATTTTTTATTAAAAATTACTTTATATTTTAACGATTTTTCTTAACAACTTCAAAGGTTATTATTACGCAACAACAAAAGAAAAAAAAGTATTATTAAACCATTTTAAATTTCGACAAAGCGTACTTCATTTCAATTAAATTACGAAAGACTCAATTTTATTTTCGCGTAGTTGCTTAGAGTATTTCGCACCCTATCGTAAAAAGAATAATTATGTTTAGCGAAGGTCATTCTTAATTCTTTAATAATTATGTCAATTCATTATCATCTGACAATGTCAAATGCTTTGCGATAATTTAATTAAAAAAAAGAGGGGAAAAAACGAAAAGGAAAGTGGGTAGAATTAATTTTACAGCTTAATACAATAAAAGAAAGGTTATATATAATTCTCGTGTATTGTGACTTCAAATGAGTTGAAACTATTTAAAATATTTTTTCAACATACACTTACATAATTTTAAATTTTCATTAATAGTATATAATGAGTTTTGGATTCTGAGGAATCATGTGCTAAATTTCATTCATCCAGCTCTTTGTAGTTTTGAATTATAACTTTTACTTAACTGCAAGCGGGTTTTCTTGGACGAATCTGGCTCAAAATTTGATTTTGTTTCGTTTTTCGTCCAAAATGTGATTTTAATGTGAAGATTACCAAACAAATTTTCATCCTCATTTCGATTTTTTTTTCTTTTTATCATGTCAGAACATGATATTGTTTTAGGAAAGAGGTTTTGTGGCGTCAACAAAACCCATAGGCGAAAATTAAAAATTTTATTATCTGCACGAGCATCTCAAAAAAATCGGCTTTTAATAACGTGATGCCATCCTATTTACAAAAACTCTGATTTTTTTAAAAAAAGTTAATGACTACCGCTAATAAAACTTAGAAAAGGGTCATTTTGAGCATGTGACTATACGAAATGAAATAAATAGGAAATGTGATATCTATTTAAACAATGAATGCGAGACAAAGTGTTTTTGGATCGTTCGCAACACTAAAGTGACTCATTCAATGAAACCATTAAAATGAATAAAAATATAATTTAACTCGCACGAGCACGTGGTGCTTGGCCGTTCAAGAAATTATGTTCTATCATGATATATTGAAGTATGCATAGCAGATTTCATTTTAATCTTTTTTTGATTATTGTGTTTATAGACTAAACAAACACATATGCACGTTCAAAATTGATTTTTTTTATGTGTGTGTATTTCGGTAAAATTTTAACAAAATTTTCTAATTGAATATTTTAACATTCAAAATGTTTCACTGAATATTCTGTTTATCGGAAATTATAATTATTTTGTAGAATGGAAGAACAAATCTCAAAAAATTGTTTAAGGTGGCTAAAATAAATTCATAGCCTTCAAATTTCAAATACATTGCAGATTTCTTAGTTCCTTTTTTGAAAAAAAAAATCTTCTTTCCTGTAATTTTTTGCTGTTTCTTGCATCAACAAATGCAAGAAATTATTAGATCGATGCAATCTTCTACCACATGTTCTCTTATTTTTTCTCCTCTTGACATTTCACGAATTAGTTGTTTTGAGTAAAACTGCGATGACACAATTTTTATAAAAACATCTGGCCGTTGAAAAGCTATTTTGGAATTTTATAGCTCTTGTATTTTTAACGGATATTTAACTTCCGATTGCAAAAAGTTTAGTCATTGTTTATTACGATGAGACTATCAGTTTTGTAACTCAAATATAGTTGTTCACTGAAAAAGGAGTTTTTTTTTTCAAACTTTAAACTTAGCCTTATTAATAATTTATATATATATATATATATATATATAAATATATTTATAATATTTTAAATTAGTTTTTTTTTTTGCTTAATACTTTCGGAGTATGTAATTAAACAAAAACCACTTCAATTACATAATAAAAATATAATTTGTCAGGGATACGAAATTTTTACACTTTTTTCCTTAATTTCAATAAAATTTAAAAAGTAGTTTTTACAAGAATAATTTTAATTGTTTTAATAACTGCGTCAATGCATATGCGCTTTTTGATGACTCATGGAAAATAGCCTATGTTCTATTCTAGACTATAATCTATCTCTGTGCTAAATTTCAACCAATTTCGTTTTGCTGTTCTGGCGTGATTGACGGACTTCCTCCATCCTCCAAACTTTCACATATATATACAGAAGTATAGAGATCATTCAAATACCTATCTTAAGAAAGTCCATGGACGAGTTCAGTTGTTGGAATGCCGACTGGAGGATAAATTATTGTTTTTCTATCATGTGGGTTATTCAGAATTCTCTCCAATCCGGCTCACATCTGCGCGCGCTCGAAGGATTATCACGAAATCGAGGCCCAGGCAGGTGCAAAATTCTGGAAGCGTGATTTTAGATTTTCGATTGAATAAGGCCGACTTTCTTTTGTTCAAGGCTATCTTACCTTCTTAAATGTAGTATTCACTTTACTTTCTCATGCATGGAATGCGCATAAAGTGAAATTATCCAAAGTCTTCAAAATTTCATCAAGATAATTTGGCATTTGAATTTTAGTATAGACCATCTTCAGTTCAAATGCTGCTAGTTTGGGAATGTTGTCTTTCTGTGATTTAATTGGTTTATCTGCAAATACTGAAAATAAAAAGGGCCTGAATAATGAGCGGAATTTGATATGAGTAATTTGCATTAAAATTATGGATCTTTATAATTTTTTTACTTCCTAGTATACATAGTATTGAGAAAGTTAAATAATCGTCAAAAAATTTTATTGCGAAGTTTTGTTGAATCTCCACCTTTCCGATCTCCGAGACTTTGAAAAACATATTTTTGGAAAATGTCCATCTGTCTGTGGCAAAGATAACGCAAAAACACTTTGATTTAGATGGATAAAATTTGGCAAAGTTTTTACACCAGTTTTGTAAATTTTTATCACATTTTGAGCTGTATCATTGAGAGGATGTCTGTCAGTCTGGTTGTTCGAATATATTTTAACAGATAATGCAGAATCAAATAGATCCATGTAGATAAAATTCAATACTCAAAATGTATATCTATAGTCTAGACAAAGTGTGGAATTTTGAGCCAAATGCTACAAAGGATTGGACAGCTGTCAGTTCTATACTTTCAGAAACATGTAAACACGCCGACGTTCTGGCACTGAGGTAGCGAGTCTTCCTCGTGATCTGGGCTTTCCGAGTTCAGGCATGGTTGTTCTGTGTACTTTCTGTGAGGAGTGTGAATTTGCCCGCCTGTAAAAAGGGGTTGTGCAAGCGAATGTGTGTGATAGAACTATGTCGTGCTCTTGGCCCCAGTTGGTGTTATTTCGAAAACAAGGGACTCTCATTTTAGCTTAAAATTACTGATAAGTCAGCGAGCTTGTCCACGGCAAGTGCCATTAGTAACAACAACAAAAATATGTAAACGTGATAATTCAAAAATGCAATGAATTAAATATGTCAATTTTGGTATGACATTTTATAAAAATTGTAGTTTTGTGTCAAATTTTGCTTTCAAAGGGCTAAAAAAAGGCCCTAATATACGTATTCGATTTTTGAATATTATTATTACAAAACAGTTATTAATTAGACAGCAAATAATATCCCGACTGAGATCGCAAAAGTAGATCCAGAAAAAGTGTTAAATTCGCATCGAAGGTAACTATTTTAAGTCGATTTCATAGAAGATTTTCTCTGAAATAACGCTTTTATTAGAGATTATGTTTGAAAGTTTTGGGGAGATCACTCTGGTTTTACTTTCTCGTATTCGAAGAAAAAAAAATGTTATAATCGTCAAAAAAAATGTCTACTTCAAAAATATAGCAATTCTTCCCGCTTTTGACCTTCCTCTATCCGAAACTTAATTTTCTGTAATTATATCTATCTGGCCGTGAACACGAGAGGTATAACACAAAAATTCTCTGAGCTAAATGAATGAAATTTACATTTAATTTTGAAGATTTTTTTTTTATCAAACTTTGAATGTAAATCTTTCACAAGAAGTCTATCTGGTATTGAGTACAGGTGAAAAATTAACAGTTACAAAACGTGTAGAGTTAGTTAGATAGCAGTTGATTTGCGGCGGTTGAGGATCAAGCTGGGCCCGAACTCGTAATCTGAGGATAGCTGAGTAACATGACCGTTAAGCAAAAGTGACACGTCAGCTCGAGGGTTGTTATCTGGCTTATTATTACGCATTCACCACAGAATCAGATTTTTCAACTAAAGTGCAGATTTTAATAAAATTTTGAACCAAATGCGTTTAGAATTATACTTTATTAAATTTGTAAACGCTTTAATTCAAAAACATAGCGACTGAAATGAAATTTATTATGTAATTATATTCCTGATCTTTGTATCGAATTTTGGGTTTCAGCCAGTTGAAAGAAAGGTGTTATAAAATATATTTTTGGATTTATTTATTACTAGCCGCCTTTGGCGACCAGTCGGTTCGCCAATATTAATGCCGACTAAAGGGTTAAATCAATTTTTTTTATATATAACTTGGTCTCATAATAATTTTTTCAGCAAAATATTTTTAAGCTTCAAATTTCGATAATCATGTACTTCACTTATACTATTATGTAGGTCTTAAGCAGTCCTATCTTTGTTCTTCGCATCTCTCTCTGATTTTCTATCAGTGCACGTAAAATTCAGTTTTAAATTAAACTGGAAATGATGAAACTTCAATTAATATAAAGAAATTTTTACTCAATCCAAGCACGCCTTTAAATAAAACTAAGAATTGAAAACAAAGTAGTCCGACATTGAAGTTTATGTTCAATACAGAAATTAAAACATTGTAATTTTTTTTATAATTTATAAGATCTCAAGGAATTATTCAGCAAAAATTCCACAGGTTAATTGAAACCTTCAGTTTTTAATTTTATTTTTAGATATATATATATAAATGAACAGAATAATAACATATTTTTAGGTTTATAAACATATATAAAAAAATTATGGTTTAAATTACTGTGGTCTTATAGATTCATATTTGTAAAATATTCTTAATATTTCAACTTCTAAATAAATAAATAAGCATTTCTATCTTCTTCTTCAAATCTGACTGATTTATTCAGTACTGATTATTGCAAGTTAAGAACAATCATCATTATCATAATCTACACCAATTTTTTCTAGAGTAACTATGATTGGCTTCCTGGATATCTTGATAAAGTGATCGAAAATCGCCAGTTTTTATCGAATAATATTGAAATGTTCATAGATCGATCAGCTTCGATGATTGATTTAGTTGATTGGAATGCCAGTTTTTTATTTTAAGGACTTATTGGTCTCAAGAATATTTTGTTAAATATGATTCACAGAGCAATTAATATATGAAAAAATTAATTCATCAGCATTTTTTAGCTCTGTCTACTAATTATATATTTCACTTAGACCAATTGTTAAGAGATTTATGTATCTCCCCAAAAAATCAAGAAATTAGATGTTGGGCTCCGATAACAGAAGATGCCTTGTAGATGTTAAGCCATACTTGCCTTAAATAAAACTGTTTAATTGGATTAGTAATATATGTATAGAAAAATATATGCACAGTTTGATAAGTAATATATGTATAGTAATATAGTATGATATAAAATATCATAGAAAACATTTCCATCCATTTATTTTCCAAAAATTTCATGTTTCATTTTATACAGACACGTGCCGAAAATGACATTCTTATATGTTTAATTTGGAATGATAGTTGACTTATTTTTTCTCGTGAGAGAACATGATATTGTTTTGGTTAGAAAGTTTTGATGTCTCCGAAATATGCGGGTAAAAATAGTTTTATATGCTTTTACAAATTGTGCATTGTTAATTATTACGTATGCTTGTTTGAAAGAAGATGCGTTTTGAAATAGCTGACCTACTTTTACCAGTATAGCTTTAATATTACGTATGCTTCGATGAAAGCAATTGCGTTTTTATTTCGCATGATTCATTAAAATGCGAAGATAAATTACAACCACGAAGGCGAATTTTTTGATTTGCACAAAATATCTTCTTCACATAAGTAACAGTAATAATTCAAAATATGTCTTATTGTTTTAAAAATAAAAAAAATGCAAAAATATTTTACTACTGATTATCAATTGCTTTTTGTTCGTCGTTTCTTTGAAATGACGCCATTTTCAAAGTTCGTTTAAGATTTCTTACTTTTAAATAATTAATCTCGCTCTCAGAAAATTATCGTTTGGTGATTTTCTAAAAATTCTTTTTCAGTTTTAACTGTCGCATTTTTGTAATATATTTTTACTTTGTATTTTTATTTACTTTAATTCTTTAATTGAATTAATAATTTTGATATTGCAAACGATCAAGAAAATTTTTCTCTTGCATTTATTGTTTAAAAAATATAATATTTCCTATTTATTTCATTTCATATAATCACGTGATGAAAATTGTATTTTTCTGTTTTATTTTTGGTAGTAATTAACTTTTTTTTAAATCAGAACTTCTGAAAATGTGATGGCAACATTTTAATTAAAAGCTGATATTTTTTAGATCACGAGAAGATAAAATTTTATTTTTATTTTTTTCAAAATAAATTGTTGAAAAAAATGCTCTTAAATTAAATGTTTCAAAATTCATTAAAAATAGATTTTTGATATATAGATCAAAACATTAAAATCATTGAAAAGCTAAATTTTTGAGCTTTAACTTGATGCAAAAATCAATTTTGTGCTGTAATATTTTCGGAAGTTATAGCGAAAAAACGTCAAAATTTGGCTTATTTTTTAATTAATTAAAATTTTAATTAAAAATTCAAAAAAGGGCTCCGAGGTGCACATTCGCGGCACCCAAGGTATACATATACCAAATTTGGTAGCTGTAGGTCGAACGGTCTGGCCTGTACAGCGCCAACACACACACATTGTGCTTTATTATAAGTAAAGAAAAGATGATACGAAGCTCTGTATTAAAAGTCAGAAGCTAAAGTGATTAGAAAGTTTTAGTTTAAGAATGTGGATTGATTGAGCATACACAACGTTATTTATGTATAATTAAATAAACGTGAATGATATTTTTTTATTTTTCATGATATAATTTGAAAAGAAAATATATGATTAAAAAAATAGTTTTCCTCCTATCATTTTATTTGGTACATATTTGATGAAAAGCTAAAATTGGTATAAAGTCCGTGTACCGATGTTCATACATGCCATATAAATATAATATGTAAATATATGAATATAACTTTTTTTAATTATCATATCCCTGTATTTACGGACAGATAGTCCTAATTCGAAAAATGCATCCCCCCTTCTTCTTTCTGGTACAGAATAATCTAAAAATGTAGAATCATTTGAGATACAAGTCTCTTTTTTGCAAATTTTGTGTATGAGGAATAAATGAATAGTTGAATTCTATACGCAAAAAGTTATAGTATACAAATGCACATGAATTTTTTTAATAACAAAATTATTTTAATGGTTGACTTTTAGTTATTTAGTGTTGTGCTTTCGAATTTGTTAAAAAATGATTTATTTGCTTTCAGCGATGTGATCACATCAGTCGCCAAATTTTACTTGATAAAAACGATTAAATATTTTTTTAATATATCCATTTTTTGTTATTAGCCCTTTGCACATTTTTTGTTATTAGCCCTTTGCACCGGCCGTATCTGAAAAGTAATTCGATGCATAATTATTCAAAATAAAAAGGCTTGTTTATTGCTCGAAATGTGTGTGTGTGTGTGTTAAAATTGAATTTCTCCGTCTTTTAACCATTATGTAGGTATTTTCAATAATCAAAATTGAAAAATAAATAAATAAAACTTAAAAATGATGCATCGTCCTGAAGGGTGCCGAAGAAGAGCCATCGAGTGCAAAGGGTTAATATGTCAGAACATGTTGTTTTGGGAATAAGATGTGTGGCGTCAACAAAAATCCGTAAGCGAAAAATAGTTATATATATATATATTTGCACGAGCCTCTCAAAATATCAGCTTTTAATAACGCGTTGCCATTGCATTGACAAAAGCTCTGATTTTAAAAAAAATAAGTTGATGACTACAACAAATAAAATCTAGAAAAAAGTCATTTTGAGCACTTGATTATATGAAATCTAACAAATAGGAAATATGATTTTTTTAAAAAAACAATAAATGCGAGACAAAGTTTTTTGGATCGTTTGCAATACTAAAGTGACTCATTCAATGAAACAATCAAAATGAATAAAAAGATAATTTAACTCGCACGAGCACATGGTGCTTGGCCGTTCAAGAAGTGATGTTCTGACATGATACATAGAAATATGCATAGCAGATTCATGCATTCATTTTAATCTTTATTTTTATTGTTTTTCTGTGGTATCAAAAAAGTTTAAATTGAATTAAATCTGATTTGTTTTAAACTGGAACATTTTATTCTTCTAAAATATACTTTAAATAAATATACTTGTAAAATATAAGCTTTCATTTCATAATAAAAATCTCATTAATTGTAATTTTCTTCTAAATAAACGACGATTTAAATTACGGATTGCATTTTCTACCTATCGCGGCGACTAACCTATAATTGAAAAGTCGAACAGACAATGTTCCTTTTTTTTTCTTTCGTTATTGGAGCTCCTTTGAAGTCTGTGCGATCCGGTAGCTGGGAAAAATAAATCACGAGTCCTTTAACCTTGAAAGGGAAGGAGGAACAATAACAAAATGGCAGGAGCACCTGTCTGTGGTCATGCCGATCAGAAAGGGGAAAAGACCTGTGAAGAATACGCCGACTGGATTCTGCGGAAGTCTGTCTACCGGAGAGAACGTTGTTAAAATATTTTTTTATTTGTTATGTTCCGAAGAGTGTTAGTACTATGATCTCTCTATGCTCTAAAAATTGTATCTTTGTTCAAAAAAAAAAAGTATGTGAAAATTTAAATTTCGTTTTATTTAAGGTAAAAAAAAATTGCTATTACTTTTATTTTGTAAAGTTTGAAATAATTATTTTTAGTTTTCTACGGTAACTTGACGGTTTTTTTTTAATTTTAAAATTAAACTACTTGGAAAACTACTTGAAATACGTTATTTTTTTTTGTTATTACTACTTTAACTATTAAATAATTACTTTAATAAATAATTATTTTAAACCACTTGAAATATATTATTTTTGTAAAGTCAGTAAATGTGTTAATTGCATAACATTTTGTCAAATCCTTCCCCCCCCTTCTAGTTATTAACAACCATATATAAAATATGTGAGAAAGTTGATGTAAAAACTCTTCTAATCTACATATTTTTTTTTATTTGCTATGAATATGACATAAAAAATGGAGCACACGCTGATATAATTATTTGATAAATTAAAATGTATCTTTAAAAAATACCATTTGTCTCAAACTTCCAAATTTTAAAAAATAGAAAAAAAAAATCTGATTTTTTTTCTATTTTGTATGAACATTATAACATATATACAAACGGTTTACTTTTCCTGTAATGAGAATTTCAGCGTTTTCGGTATTAAACTTAATTATTCTCGAATCCGATTAATTTTATTTCACTTAATACTTCTATGATATTTTTAATATCTCAAGCAATTTTTGTATAAATTTGTTCATTTTAAAGTTATCAGTTTATCAAAAGTTTTGCTTCTTATTGATTATGTTTGGGATAATTCGTTATTTTATTGCTTTCGCTGTTTTTTTGTTCGAAACCTGTGTCATTTTTGAAAGCAATTCATTACTGATTTCTTATAACACATCAACTTCTCTTCCTCTGATTTTTTCTCCTCTTGTAAATTTCACAGATATTAAAAAAATTCATTCTTCTTTAGTTTTAAACATTAAAAGAAAAGAACACAATGAGACAGTTTAGGAAACAGTGAAAGCGATTTGTACTTACGACAAAAATGTAATCTATTGTGGGAAATTAAACAAAAATAAAAAAATAATTTTAAAAAAATACAAAATAAAAAAATATCCAAAATTCAGGGGAAAAAATTCAAACGATAATTAAATTGGTATCATTAAAAAGACATTTATTAAAATTTCGTTTCATTTTTGGGCGATAATAATTTTGGAAAAAGCGTTCAATTCAGGCCAATTTTTAGTTAATTAAAATTCTAATGACATTTTTTTTCAAAGATTTACACTTTCACTCTCCAAAGTATATATGTGTCAAAGTATATATGTGTATAAGTACATCGTGCTCTTAAGAGAAAATGCTAGAAAAACATCTTAACAATTGCCGTAGAATTAGGATTTCTAACAATTAATGCAAAGCCGATGTGCTATTATTTCTTATGAAACGAAAGAGTTTATATAATAACAGATGTACAAAAAGAAATCTTAATTACAAAACCTCAGATATGTGTTTATTGTATGAACAAATAACATAAAAAACAATTTTTAAAATCAATCCCTACTTAGGTTAACGAAGAAAACTTTTATTTTAGTTACTTTTTATTAAATAATTACAATCGTTGTTCTCGCGTTCCGCTGTACAACTGAAGGAGGGGTGCAGTAGCTTCTGAAGGTATGCACCCCAAAGTACCCGAAGGCAGAAGTCTGACTTCTAGCTCACACACGTCACAAAGCCTTTTTACGGCGGACTTCATACATGCATTTCATTCGTTCATTCATTCATCCACAGATCGTAATTTAGTTCTGAAATAGAGAACGTTCACCTCTAACCAGTACTCCCAGTGGTATTACTCTCGACATAGAGGACTTCGTGACCACGTCGGATTTAACGCACACACACACGCGCACACACACACACACACACACACACACACACACACACACACACACAC
>JAOUZG010010699.1:2096839-2108193 GCA_026289955.1 Argiope argentata
TTTGGTCCCTGGTTCGATTCCAGACCAGTACATTTTATCCAAAGACTTGAATTTTAATTTAAAATTGATCTTATTATTTCTCTAAAATCGAGATGATTCTAGAACATTCTTTACCATTCGAGCGAGATGATTCTCGAGTGTTCTTCAGATGTATAAAAGCCGAGTTCGGCTCAGTTCTTCATTCTGTTCTCCAGAGAGTTGTTTGGTGCTATTAAACGCAATTTTTTCTAGCTACCCGTGTCTTTAATTCAGTCATCGTGACAATATAATGAATTTTTAAGGTGGAATAAAAATTGCTGCAATCGATGCAAATTTTTATGACTGCGATTAAGGCTGAGAGGGGATAAGGCTTTTCCCTCCAAAGACAATATACAGCAAATAAATATTTTTTCTCTCGAAAATGAGGTGTTGGATGTAGTAGTGGGACAAGTGAACCCTTGATAATAAAGATCATAACACACACGTGCTCTTTCGCGCATATTCATTTTGAGTCATTTAAGCTAATTGTTCTTTCTTCTTTAGACATTTGAATTTGATTTTGAATTTTCTTGTATATTTACCAATTTTTTAAAAGAATATTTTTCTCTCAGGGCCTATTTCATCACTGCATCTCGCACTGTGCGTCCAGGTCAGGTGTACTCAGTGGTCGTTGTGGTGTTCCGGAACCCTCTCATCGTCCGCGCCTCTGTCCAGAGGGATGGTGTGGAACTGGCATCCGATCAACACGAGTGCCATCCTCGCATTCCGGAGACGCTGCTTCTAAAGGTCAGAGCTTCTTTAGATTATTATTATAATTTATCAACATGACATTGTTTAAACCCTTTGTCTACTGACGGTACTTATAAGTATGTACCGAGAAGGTCGCAATACGAACCTGCGACGCGAGGGCCAGTAGCCGAGTATCATGACCATATTACAACAGTCGAATTCGGTATAGAAGATATTATCTGGCTTATGAAGGACCATTTAAATCTGGTTTATATTTTTGTAATATGACTATTTTTGCCGATGTTATAGTAAAAAACACGGCGGATGTAACCCCAATAGCAAGTAGTTAATATAATCTAAAAGTAGGAGCGAAAAATATTAATTAATAATGAAATTATTTAAGGTATTTTTATTAATTTAATTTTTCCTCTTGGGTTCTTTGGGATTATTCTGTTAAGAAACTTGACTACTGGTGCAAAAATAGAAATTGGTAAATTGATGGAAACATAATTCAGTAGATAAAGGGTTAAGCAGATGATCGGCTGTGTCTAGAAATACCCGAGGCAAATAGCAATGAATGATCTTCAAGTTAGTGGAAAATTTGACGAATCTAAATGAGCGTTAGGTTCAGTGAGGGCTGGAAAATATTTCTAATTTACTTGAAATTCCATTTTAAATTATTTAAAATGCATTGAAAATTTTTCGAATTTTTTCCAAAATAAATTCTTTACAATGTTTGTTTCGACTTCGCCTTTTTTATTTATGATTGATGGAACTGGCAAGTGACATTATTACCGTAGTAAAGAAGTTTAATGTACATTAATGAAGTTTAATATACAATTGAGAAGTTTAATGTAATGTGATGAAATAATATAGCTAAGGTTCCATTTGAAAGACATTGAGAACAGAGTCATAAAAATATACAAGACTCCCACTTTTCTGTGGCCTCTTCAAAAATTGTCCATATGAGCGTGTGTCGTATATATATATATTTTTAAAATATTTACATAAATTTATATATATATATATATATATAATATAACTAAAAAGAACTTAATGATACTATTTTAAAAGGGACTTATATTTCAAATAGGGTAGAGCCTCATCGGTGCCTTATTTAAAGTTGAAAAATAATTATGAGAATTGGCCTCATAATTTCTAATATAGATTAAATGATAAGAAAATGGAAATTATAATCTTAATTACAGAGATTCTCATTGTACCTCAAAATAGTGAAATGATAATAATAATGAACAGAATTAATGGCCCAACCAAGACTTTCTAGAGTAGTTAGTAAAAAGTTATTAGATATTGAGAAAGGCAGTGAATTCTATAAGTGCTCTGCCTTTTATTTCCTGAGTTCCTTATTTGATTGTTTTGTGGTTTTTATGTAAATATAATATAAGAGTATCATTTAATCTTATAACAAAAAATCGAATATTCCTTTTGGATGCCTGTTGGTCTACTAGTTAAAATTAAAATTTGATGTTGAACTACAATTAAAAAAAAATAGTACACATATTTAATGTATCTCTGTTGATACTTTTTTGAATCATAACATTTATTTGCTTTGGAATGTATGGAACGTCAAACAACCAGCCCCTTGAAAGATCTGAGTTCAAAATTTGGTGTGAATCTGCATTTTTGTTATTAAAATTGTTTACCAAATTTGGCTCTTCATATCTTTAAATTACTGTGTTCACTTGCATTCAAATAGATAAAAATTCTGTCAAGAGATTTCATTCAACATTTCATGTTAAGAACATTTATCAGATTTCTTCCAAAGATTATGTTTAGATGCGAATAAACAAAAAAAACGAAACATATTCATTGAAAAAGGTTTTTTAATTTAGATCTGAAATGTGGAGATTCGTCCAAATTCGAGTTCGAATTTCTTGATAATTAGAATCCTTTCTCTACAGGAAATACTTAAAAAGGAGAGTCTATATTTTACAAAAATAAACTGTTTACCAAAGGCAGCTAGTTGTTTATAAAGTTCAATGAAAATTAATTTAACGAAGAAGAATTTAAAAAAAAATCTCATGTGATTCAAACAGGAAAAGGAAGCTAAAACCTTTTCGTATCTTTTTTCTTCATGCTCCACTGAACATTAAATGTAAACATCCTACCTTAATTGTTCTGCCCAGTTCTTTTATTTCGAAATTTGTAAACAGTATGAAAGTAATAAGGATTAATATAAATTGAAAGAAAAATGAGTAAATGAGTAAAATAATAATAAATCGAAAAGAAAAATCTCCATTATCATGAAAAGAAATGATGAAAAATTGAATGTTCTAAGTACATTTTCAATCGTCTTATATGATTTTCTTTCAACTGAACTTTTTAACATGCCGCAGGCTGATTCATATATTATCACTGCATCTCACAGACAGTTTCAAATGAAGCGGAAACTAGCGAAATCGGTACAATAATCGCATCGGGGGTAAGGCCTCTGTATTTGTTTATCCTGTATGATTACTTTATTAAAAGTATTGTTGCATTTTTTCGGGGAAATTGAGGATAGAAAACTGACAACCATTGATGACGTATCTTGACTTTATGATGTAACACTTCTAGTGATAATTAGGGGTGTATGTGTGCTTGGCCGCTGTTTTCTGTACATGTTAGCTATTATCATTGCCTGTGTGCTCATGTATTTTTGTAGAATAAAACATCGCTCTTTGTTATTGAACCTTCTAACTTCTTTCATCCTACACTCATTGAACCAGACCTGTTGATTTTCAGTTGATCGGTATTGAATTTTCCATTAGAATCTGTTATAAATTCTAATAAACTGTCAGGATTAGCGGATAGCTCTAGGACCGAACTCCCAATCTTATGTTTGGTAGCTGAGTAACATACGGATCAAGCAAAAGAGATCTTTCAGCTCAAAGGAAGTTATCTGGCTTATATAGGTTTCACCACAAAACCAATGGGGGGTGATGCTGGAGGGATGTAAAAAGGGAAAAAAAATCCTTCTTCGAATTTTATAGAAAGAATATTTTCGACGACATCAAGCTGTTTATAACTTGCGTTTAAATCAGACAGGTATAAATAATGCAATTTATTATTTATGATTCCGAAAATTCCCCGGGACGGTGCTTTACTTGTTAGAATTATCGCTTATTTAGAATGTAGACTTACAAGATTGAAACAATCTAAGGATCTCGAAATTGTGCAAAGTGTCAAAGCTTTAGAAGCAGTTCTGAAAACATGACAATATAAATAACCGTTCAAGTACAGATCATCTGCAAGTTATAATTGCAATACAAAATTTCTATTTAATTGCCACTGCTGAAAAATGTAAGCAAGATACAAAATCGTATTTGTCACAACACCTGTCTGGAGCCACGGTTATCACAGATTTTAGGCAAACTGTAAACAGACATTTAGAAAAATATGGTCTTATCCCCTCCAAAACCTGCCAAATGTGTCCTATTCGCATAGAATCACTGCCAGCTCCAGTTAGTCTGGTACCGTGAGATAGAACATCTATACAGAGAGAGTGAACTTCTCCCTGACGAATCCAGGTTTCTAATTAGAGATTCATATGGAGAGTGCCCTCTTTCCACGTTACAAGCAAGAAAATTTGTTTCAGTCAATGTTTGCTGTCATTGGTTTCAATGTTTGTTTCAATCAATGTTTGCTGTTACTTTACAAATAAATAATTAGGGGTTTCTTACTTCACAGATTCCACCCACCATTTTGCCCGGTTCTTATCGCCTGCGCGTCGATGGGGGCTTTGAAGGGGTCTTCGAGGGTGGAGCGTTCCATAACGAGACAGAGCTGACGTACTCTCAGAGATCCATGACGATCTTCATCGAGACTGACCAGCCCATCTACAGGCAGGGACAAAAGAGTGAGTCGGGCCATCACTTTTTTTTTTTACTGCAGAATATTTTCTGTTTATAATTTAAATTTGCTCTCTTATGACCTAATAATTTTAATGTAGTGTTTAGCGCTAGATGTACGAGAATGTGTTTTAAACCATTGGACACCTCTGTGCCTTGAAATATGAAGAATCCTGATAATTAAAGATGAAGTTATTTAGAAGCATAAGTACATCGTGCTCTTAAGAGAAAATGCTAGAAAAACATCTTAACAATTGCCGTAGAATTAGGATTTCTAACAATTAATGCAAAGCCGATGTGCTATTATTTCTTATGAAACGAAAGAGTTTATATAATAACAGATGTACAAAAAGAAATCTTAATTACAAAACTTCAGATATGTGTTTATTGTATGAACAAATAACATAAAAAACAATTTTTAAAATCAATCCCTACTTAGGTTAACGAAGAAAACTTTTATTTTAGTTACTTTTTATTAAATAATTACAATCGTTGTTCTCGCGTTCCGCTGTACAACTGAAGGAGGGGTGCAGTAGCTTCTGAAGGTATGCACCCCCAAAGTACCCGAAGGCAGAAGTCTGACTTCTAGCTCACACACATCACAAAGCCTTTTTACGGCGGACTTCATACATGCATTTCATTCGTTCATTCATTCATCCACAGATCGTAATTTAGTTCTGAAATAGAGAACGATCACCTCTAACCAGTACTCCCAGAGGTATTACTCTCGACATAGAGGACTTCGTGACCACGTCGGATTTAACGCACACACACACACGCACACGCACACACGCACACACACACACACACGCGCACACACACACACACACACACACACACACACCGCCCTACTAACCAGACTATCCCGTTCTAATAATTGCAATTACTATAAATAATTAAACAAAAAATTATACTAGCTTTGAATTTTTAATGCCAATTCAAGCAACACAAAATGCTTGAATTTCTACGCCAGTTGAGGTGACGCTATGCAGATTAAAATTTTTTAATGTTCATTATTCTGAAAAACTTTCATTTAAAAGTACTTCAAAATAAATCTGAAAAATTGATTGATTAACAACTAATTTTAAATGCATCAAATATTAATAAAACAATCAGAATCGTTTGAAATAATCGGCCGAAAATATGTTATGCCTAACCTCATTAGCGTTGGGGGGGGGGGAAACCAACTGAATTCGTTATTTATTTGGCGTTGGGAAAATGAAGATTTTTGGCTAGAAAGTTAGTTTTAATTAATTAATAAAAAATTAATGAATTCATATTTGAAAAAGTCGTATTAACGTCAAATGTCATCCACTACAAGTTTAAAAAAATAAAGAAAGCGATAAAATTTTAAAAAAGTTATTAATTGATCTTCTAAAAGTGATTTAAAAGGCGTATTCGCTCCGAGTGATCCACGTATATTGCCACAGTGGATGTTCAACGGGAATCAAAAGTTCGAACGCTGCTGTCAAGTAGTTCGTTAAAAAGGCACCTTCTGGCAGTTTTGTAATGTTTTATTTTAGAGTACTTTTTCAATGAATTTCTGAATGGAATATGATTAATTTATTTAAGTAAGAACTGGAAAGATTATAAAAAGCGACAAGCACGATGTATAAAGTAACCTTGAAATCAAGCTTCTATATAATGAGGAGATACAAATCTCCCATCTATTGGGGGTAACTTCTTTTAGGATAAAATGTAGTCTTATTGTATTTATTTTTGAAACTTGAAAATGCTGATTTATAGAAAAAAAAACCATGTCCATCAGATATACATTCAGATGGAGATAGCAAACATTACATTTTACAGAGATACGCAAAATCTAATCAAGTGCTAATTAGTGAGGCTTTGAACTTCAACTTTCAGAAAGTTCTCTGTTAATGAGAGAAAAAAAACCTAATTCCCAGAGTTTGGTTTATTTTAAAAAGGATAAAAGTTGAAAGTAGAGTACACTTGAGTACCATTGTCTATAAGTAATCCCAAATTACTCTAGTAGAAGAAAAAAAACTGTTGTTTTTTCATGTTTTGAAACGTGTGAAAGATTTCAGAGCATTTACAAAAAGAGATACCTTATGCTTCAATTCCGTAAGACATTGATTTATTGCTCCAAGTAGTAAAGAAGTAAATGACCTTCCAGAGCAGAGAATTCCATTACGCCTCATGCTTCCGTGAGTTTTTTTTGTTGTTGTTATAAGAGAATTAAAAACAAACATGGAACATTATCAAAAAATTAATATGGTGATGTCAGTTAATTATATTTTGTATTTGATTATTTATTTTTCAGTACGATTTCGGGCCATTCCTGTGACCACCGACTTGCGGGCATTTCCAGAGGCAGTCGATGTATTCATTCTGAACCCGAGAGGGACGATCATGAGAAGGTGGCTGTCCAGACAAACTAACCTGGGTGAGAATCTTTGCTCCAGGCTCATTTCCTTCATTCAAAAGTTTGAATTAGATTAATTGTAATAAATCACGAAAACAGCTGTATGTGTGTGTTGTGACTAATGGCACTTGCCTTGGACAAGCCCCCGCTGATACGATCAGCAGATGATTTAAGCCTAAGAAATGCGTCTCTTTGTTTTACAAGTAGCGCCATCTGGAGCCAAGAGTACGACTTAGCTACTCACACGTCGCAACCCATTTTAGGGGCCGGACTTCATACATGCATATTCATTAATTCATCCACAGATCGTAATTTAGACCTGGAACAGAGAACGACCACCTCTGACCCAGTACCCCCAGTAGTATTACTCTCGACATGGAGGACTTTACGGGCACGAAAAGATTTGACGAGTGCCAGTTGCCATACACTCGGGGAATCTTTTGGCTGGTGAGCTTCGAACCCGTAACCTAAGGAGTACGAGTCCAACGCTCTACCAACCAAGCCATCCCGGCCTCAAACAGCTGTATAATGAGAACAATTTCATAGATGTATTATACAAATGTGATAAATGCTCTTCTGAGAAAGAATTACTTACTTGAATTGGATTTCCATTTCTTGTAAAATACAGTTTTGCGAGCTTTGTGCTTGTTTGTGCATTTCTGCTATTGTTTCAAAAAAGATGTTTTGCGGAAGCAAATATCTAAACAATCCGAATGCGTGAGCTATTATTAAATGTTGATCGTTCTGATTTTGAGTTCATATTAACGTTTTCTATACACCGATTTCGTTGTTGAATTGAAACAAAGCGTTCTCATTGTTGCAGTTGATTTTCCGTCTTTTTTTATTGTTGATGATCAAGATATGAAGATTTGGCTTTTTTTTTCATGTTGAGTAAGTATCAGTATAGAAAAATAATAATTGTGTGATAGTTAAATAAAATGTTTTACATTTTTAGTTTCTATTAAATTTAGAAATCAAGCAATGGTGAAATTTCCCGAAGTGCATTTTTTGGCTTTAAATTGCGGCTATTTTAACTTTTAAATGGTTAATCTGTTGAGAACATCACTCCCTTGGCGCACTTTTCAAAATCGCCAACTCCCCGCGCTCTTGCGTCTTATCTCCCGGAGGAACGACAACATCGGGTTGCCATATTTGGCGCTAAATATTCTTGGCGAAAAGGAGGTGATGTTCTCTTCTGTCGCACCTCTTAAATAAATAGCTTTAGACAACTGCCCTGTTTTATAGCAGACATTAGCAACAAATATTAGCCATTAATTTGTTTAGTATAACAATATATTTTTGTTTACATATTTCAAATTATCTTACCTTTGTAAGACTAGGTTAAGCATTGAATAGAAATATTGCCAACTTTTATGATATTGATTATAATTCTTCAATTTTGATTTTTTCTCTCCTTCCAATAGGTGCCGTCAGCTTTCAATACCAATTATCCAAGCAACCGAGATTCGGAAACTGGTCCATAAGAGTGGTGGCCCTGGTATTCGAATATTTTTAGAATATTCTTTAAAGATATTTGTGAAAATTTGTAATATTGTTTATTTGGGTAGTTAGTTTTATAGTAAAAAAGAAAATTTAACAAAGAATTTAATACGGCTGACTTGTTAAATTACTTCACATCAATGCGCATGAAAAATATTCAGGAATAAACTGGTAATATTCTACGGTTATGAATGTATAATCTTGCCCAAGTTAATGAATTCCACTGTAGCATATGTTTTTATTAAACAAAAGTACTGGGTTAATATTGTTTCCTATTTTCTCTCTGAAGTTGCATCAAGAGTGCTTATTCAGATAAATATTGACTACTCACCCTGCAACGCTAAAAAGGCATTTTCCGAATACAGGGAGATCTAAAACTTGGAAATCCATCATAGCTTTGAGTTCGAATTTTTTTAGAGATTATAATACTTTCTCTTACTTCCTATGAGAGAAAGTAAAAAGGTTAAAATAATATATATTTATAAATTATTCAGCTCTAGTGATCACATAACTACTGAACGCCAGTTACACTTAACAAAAAATTAACTGTTCCTTCTATATTTTTATCATGCCAAAACATGATGTTTTGGGAATAAGGTTTGTATCGTCAGCAAAAATCCGTAGGCGAAAAATAAAAATTTTATTATCTACATGAGCATCTAAAAAATCAGCTTTTAATAACGTCTTGCCATCGCATTTACCGAAGCCCTGATTAAAAAAATAAGTTTATGACTACAGCCAATAAAACCTAGAAAAATGTCATTTTGAGCATGTGATTACATGAAATGAAACAAATAGGAAATGAGTTATTTTTTATACAATAAAGGCGAGACAAAGTTTTTTTTGGATCTTTTGATATAGTAAAGTGACTCATTCAAAGAAACAATTAAAACGAATAAAAATATAACTTAACTTGCACGAGCACGTGGTGCTTGACCGTTCAAAAAATGTTCTGACATGATACATTGAAATATGCATAGCAGATTTCATTTTTATCTTTTTATTTTGTAGAACCAAATTGAAGAAAAAGAAATCTATGTTGAAGAATATTGTAAGTATATTTTGATATCCTAAAATATATGTCAGTACTATCTCATTATTTTTTTTATGAATAGTAGGTAGCTATTTAAGGCGAATTCGAACTAAGATCACACAGTTGAATGTAACATATTTTAATGGTATTACTTAAATATTTAACTGCGTACTTTTATAAAAACTTCTTACTTCAGTATTCCATTTCGTGTACCTTTCTGGTGCGTTTTTTTTAACGAATGACTTTGGCAATAAAATATTTTTTTACCAGATTTATTTAACAAGGCAGAATTTTGTAAGTAGGAAACAAACTCCGTCTATATGCATTTGTTTTGTTGTACACAGTTGAAGAATTGAAATCGTCATTATATTACACGATTTTGAGAGCAATAAATAAAATGTGAGAAACTAACCTTAAATTTTTTGGTATAATATTTTCATCAAAAATTGACTAAAAATATGTAATTTGAAGATAACTTTTAATTACATAACTTATGTAATTGATTTTAAATTAGAATTTTTATGGAAAAAAAACAAATTTAAAATTATTTGATATTTAATAATCAATATCACGGCGCATTAGAAAGAGGTATAAAGAAACGGAATAAATTATAAAATGCTAACCTCTCTTATATTTTTAAAAATATTCAATAAATGCCTTCTAGCGTTTTTGCACTTAACCACTTAACTGTTATATTTTCTTTACTATCTAATAAGATGACACCTTCTATTTTAGGAAAATTTTCTTATTTTGTTTCAAATGGAAATCCATTGAATACATGACTTATCTATGTATTCGAAGTCATTTTCATATTGAATTATTATCATTATGAATGGTTTATTTTTTAACTTACAGCTATGAAAATTCAATAAATCAATGCACATACGACATACGGGCAAAACTGTTGTTAATGCGAAGAATAAAAGAAGAGTAAAATTTAAGAGTTTTAGATTATGGTTGTGAACCGTTTTTTAGCATCCTTTCTAGAAAAATTTTCGACGAGTAAAATTGAGCTACTGTTTCAGATCAGACCCCTTACGAGGTAAATGTGACTCTTCCTGCTTTCATCTTGGAGAATGAACCCCAAATTAAAGTAGCGGTCACAGCGAAGTAGGTCCTATTTCATATGCATCCCTTTTCAACTTTGTGCATATTCTAGAAAATATTGGGATTTATTTTATATATTTGATTAATGGAATTGTGTTTTGGTTATTTACAAATGAGTTATCTCTCAGCGACAACGGATTTGATCAAAATTTCCATTCAGATTTACAATTATACATGTACAAGTCAAATTTCATCTACATCTTTTGTTGAGTTTTTATACTCTCATTAATAATCTCACAGCCTTGGGACAAACAATTAGAAAGTGAAACAAATGCAGTTCCGTGCAAAAAACATGCTTTTTTTTTTCACTCGAGGAAGCACAAAATGTGAAGATTCATCTGAACGGCTGCATTTAATTACTTGACATTTACAGTACTTTCGAGAAGCTATCGAAAAAGAATGCTGGTAAATAATGAACGCATGTGACATACATTTTCGTCTAAAATATTAAAAATGCTGAGTTTTATATTAAGTTTAATACGTTTTATGTGCCACTAATTTGCCTGATAAGGTCAATGACTCAATAGAGCTTTGGTTACCGAGGTCATCTCTTCAAATACTGGAATTCAATTCGCTCTTCTATACAACATTTTGATTCGTATTTTCACGTTTGATTGAAAAAGAGTATTAAAATTAAATTAGCAATTTTCAACTATTTTTAATTTGTTATTTTAATTTTTAATGCAAAAATAAACATTTATTCTCTTTATAATTAGTTGCAATGTAATCATAAAAAGAGAAATAATTTTGAATATGAATGCATTTTTTT
>JAOUZG010010699.1:2108593-2124028 GCA_026289955.1 Argiope argentata
AATGTAAGTTGAGTTGTTTTTTACTGAAACAAGAAGGCAGATTATAAATTTAATGTCTATCGCGTGACTAATGCCTCAGTGAAATGAATGTAAAAAGTTTGTAAAAGACTCCGTGTTACTGCTACTAAAGCTATATTGCGATGATTATTTGACTGATAAAAGCTAACTTTTTATTTCCTTTTGAGATAACATTTTTTTCCTTTGTATGTATGTCTTTCCAGTTACACTAGCGGGGCACCAGTGACCGGAAACCTAACGGTGAGAACAAGATTAGAGCCTTTGCATTCCCAGTACAGGCCTTATGGACAAGTTCCAGAGACCAAGATGGTTTTCAACTATGTAAGAATTTTGCTTTTCTTAATTTATTAATCAGAGTCCTCATATATACCAATAATACCGTGCACAACATTAAATAAAACATTGTGAAAAATTCCTTTCAAATTATTTTTTTTATTAATTTTTCCAACCGTTTCCTACGCCAATACGTTAACCTGCGTTAACGTATTAACGTAGGTTAATGCGTTAAGCATGGGACTTATTTTGGCGTCGATTCCGTCTAACGAACGACATCTTATTTCTTTGATATACTATCAACTAGAGACAGTATAAAGTTGCAATAAAACTGTACTATGCAATTTGACATGTTATTTTGTGATGAAAATTTATTAAGTGAATATAACTCTTTAAACTCTGATAGGCAATGATCCAGGAAGTGTATCTCCTTAAAACAGTGATGCTTGAATGTAAAAAGATAACTTTCCATGTTCCAGCTGCTTTTAGCGAAATTCTTTGGATGACTTTCTCTGTTTCAGCCAGTTGAAGAGTTAATAAGCCGCTAATCAATGATAAATAAATGGAACGAAACGAAAATTATATTGTATGTCATCAATGACTGATATGACTTGAACGAAAAGTATGAAGTTGATCAGCAGTGACTGATAGAGAAGCAAAAGGAATGCAGTAAGTCAGTCACTTGTGACTGATGCGGTCCGGATGGAAAGCTCATTGTGTCACTGGTGACTGATCTAGCGCTTAGCTTATTAACAGATGCTTCGTTCGAATTTTTAATGAGGATCGAAAATGAATGGTTAACAAATGCTCAACTTTAATTTATTAAATAATTCACATTAAAATGAATTTTTAGAATAGTCGAACAAGTGTAACACTTCGGTTCTTTTATTTATTCTCTGAACTATAGGATATATATTCCTGTGTTTTTATTTATTCAACGTCTGTAATGCATGCATCAAATGAAATTCAACTATGTTTTCTTGGTAAATTCCTTTAATATTTATAATTTACTCATACTTTTTACAAACTTTGTGGAAACCAAGTAATAAAATTAAAATGCTTTCTTCATTGGATAAAGCAATTTTTTACTCTCCCTGTTCCCTCATTTGTATCGAATTTTTCTGGGTGATTAAAAATTTGACTTCCACTGTAGACCTTCAACTCGATTTATTTTAAACACGAGCAATTTAGATTCCATAAGGGAAATATTAAATTGGAATATTTAGTTACAATTTGTGCTTTTATTCCTAAATTATGTTTTTGTGTGAATCCCTTAAGAATTTTCCCAAATTTTTCGTTTTTACTGATCTTTTATTATTTTGTTTATGCAGGGTGTTTCAGTGAACCGTTTCAGAACTTCTAAGAGGGGTAGGGTACATCCTGACTAATCAAAATCCTATACCCATTGGCAGTCAGAAATGCTTTCCTGACGCGGTAGATGGCGTTGTGCGAAAAGTCCGAGCTTTCGTGCAGGGAATCCAAATGATTTAAATATTTGATTTTTAATTACTTAGACATGCATTCGTTACACATGCAGCGTGTCCAGACACAGAAACCGGAGGATTATGTACCTCGTATTGCTTTAGCACAGTAGTACCTAGGAAAATGTGCTACAAATGTGTCCCCTTTTTCTAGGAAAATGTGTCCCCTTTTTCTTGCTGAAGTGTTGTTTTCCGATGAGGCATCATTCACAAGGGAAGGAATTTTCAACACGCATAACGACCATATCTGGGCGGTCGAGAACCGTATACAATATAACGTCGTGCAGCACAGAATCGATTTTCGGTCAATGTATGGGCCGGTATTGTGGGAGATCACCTCATCGGAACTTAGCTGTTACCGGGTAGTCTAACCGGACCTACGTACTTGCTCTTTCTGCAGCAACTATTGCCACAAGTTTTGAGAGATAAACTGATTTTTGCATCGACGCAACAGAGAATGTGGTTCCAACACGATGGAGCCCATTATAGTGGAGAAGTTCGTAACTTCCTGGATGTCACATTTGGTCAACGGTGGATCGGACGTGGGGATCCCGTCCATCAGCCTGCTCAGTCCCCCGACTTATTATGTCTTGATCTTTATTTCTGGGGTTATACGAAATCACTAGTTTATGATAAACCTGTTGTCGCTGCTGAAGAGCTCGTAGCAAGAATCGCAGTAGATGCCGAAGAGATTCGAGATATGTCTGGAGCATTCCAGAATGTTCGGATGCCCATACGGCGGAGGTGTGAGGCGTGCATTGTAGCCCGTGGAAGAAACTTTGAAAACTTACTTTAATCCATGTACCTTTTTCTCCGTTTCATGTATTATCAAAACGATTTCTCATTTACGGTCTCTTTTTTTTATGGTCCTTCTTTATACAATACCGCTTCAGGAAAGCATTTCCGACCTCACATTGCTGTATGATTTCGAGTTATCAAGATGTACCCTACCCATCTGAGAAGTTCTGAAACGGTTCACTGAAACACCCTTTATATGCGTCGATTAAATTTGGATCTGTACAGTCTCATCTACCATGTTAATCCCTTTGGATGATATTTATTTAATGTCTTGTTTAACTTATACATTAAACTACATAAGTTTTAAATTTAAATTTGTAATCAAATCTCGGAAAAGTTGATGTAAAATACAAAAAGCGTATACAGAATGTGAAATAAGGATTTCTCAAATAGAATGTTTCATATCATTGATTTCATTTAGGGACTGAAACAGGCTCACGATTTTCGAAAATAGATAATAGGAAAACATTTAAGATTTTAAATGTATATTCCTGCAACAAATTTATGTGACAGAGCATGAATTTTCAATCACACAATTTCGGGGGTTTAGTTGAAAATGCTGTCGATAGATAGCACCGTCTCTTTTATTGTTCACAGTTTATTGACAGTTTATTGCGGCCATTCCATTGGCCACTTGCCAGAAAATATCCACTAATTTCATCCTCCGATTACGACATGTGATTTGTAGTTGATGGTGAACATTTCGAAACTATTGTATTCTGGTTTTCTTTTATTAAAGGATTTTGAAAAATTGTGATGTGGTTTCCCAATTATTTTTTTGATTTACTTATTAACTGCCTGCTACGTCATCTATCGACAACTTATTAAACTTAAACCGAAAATTGAAAGGGGGCGAAATTTATGCCCTGTCACATGAATTTGCTGCATTTTTTTTAACTTAACAATTTTTTTAAATTCATTTTTGCAAAGTGTCAGTATATTTCAGGACATGTTGATGATTTAAATGGATTAAACAATAAAAAAATGCATTTCTGAAGATTTTAATGTGTTTTTTTTCAGTTTGAAGGTCATTTGGACGTGAATTTACCAATGTCCGAGCTTCGCCGTCTACGTTCCACTTCGGACAGACCTTCCCGATTAAGTGTATGGGTAGAGGTGGGAGAACGATACTTGGACCAAATCGAAATCGGCTTTGCTGAGTCTCTACTCTACAAGGCAGACTTGAAACTGACTTTCCTGGGAGACAGTCCGCAGATTTTCAAGCCTTCCATGCCTTTCAAGTGCTATGTGAGTATGTGTTAAGCTTTAACGCTATTCATTTCCTTATTATTACGATTTTATTTTACGTCTATGTTTCAAATAAAGTCTGTGAAACCAGTCAGTCCATTATTTTTTGCAGGTGTCCGTAGCATTCCTTGATGGTTCGTTGCCTCCTAAATGGCGACTGAATGACCAGAGGCTGGAATTGCGTACTCGGGTGCGATTCTCTGAAGGCCTAGAGCACGATCTGGATCCCAGATTCGAACCGATGTCGGCTTTACGATTTGGTATTTGGGAGATTTCCGTGGATCTGGTGTCAGAATTAGGCTCCTTAACAGCCTTTAACAACGTTAAATCCATGACTTTGGAGGTACTGATTTATTAAGAGTTTACCTTATTTACGCAGATTATATCAATTAGTTTATTCATTAGCGTATTATTACTGAACGCATTCTTGGTATTTATATCTTTTATAAATAATAAAATGATCCATAATCATGAGAGATGTTTGTAAATGCAAATTCAATGTATATCAATTGAAGTAACAAATTGTCTTGACGCATACTGCTTTGGTTCTAGGCTCGATATACAGATGAAACTGGAGCGCAAGTGCGAACAAGTCTTCTTGTGTACGCTTCCTACGCACCGACTCGCCGTCATCTTCAAGTCACTACTAGTTCCAGAGATGTCAGGGTCAGTTATTGACTATTGATAGTCTTTTAAAATATTGAAAATTCCATTTAGAGTTGTGAGAATAATGTACTGTTAAGCTAAAACATATTAATTAATGCAAAGTGAAATGTATTTAAGAGAATTTAATCCTAATTGTAGGTTAAGAAAAAAGATTCTTGTATCTACGTGCCCTAATTGACTTTTTACTTTTGATAGGTGGGGGAGTATCTCATAGTTCACGTCCGTGCAGACTACTATGTAGAAAAATTCTATTATCTGGTAAGTAATTTTCAGAAAATTTTGACTGTCGGCATCCTGATCTAGAAGTAGCGCTTCTTCCCCGTGATCTAGACGTCACAAGTTCGATTCCTGGTTTGGGCATGGTTGTTCTTTACCCTGTGTGAGGTGTGTGATAAAGTCCCCCTGCAAAAATGGAGTTGTGCAAGCGAGTGTGTGAGTGTCATCCTCATATAAACTAGAACTCAGACTTCTACCCTCGGGTGCTCAGGGAACTTTACCCTCAGAAACTACTGCATTAATTCAGCTTAAATCTCTGACTTAGTTGTCTATGACAAGTGTCATAAGTAACGACAACAGTAAAAGATAGTGAATGTGGTATTGCATTTTTGAAAATTATTTGATTTGAATTAAATTTTGAATGCCTAAGCGATCAATAACATCCAATTCAATGTCATTGAGAGTCAATCAATATAATTAGTCATTCGCAAAAGAATAAATTAATATGACGGTACATTCACGTAACAAACATAAATGTATGTATATGGAGACATTCGAACATCCAAATTTTACTATATTGGGGGGGGGGTATTATCAGGGCCCACCTTAGCCTAATTTGAGCCCGGGGCAAAAGCTTCTTTGGGGCCTCCCATGTTTCACTACTTAAGTAATGAAGAGTATTCATGAAAGATGGAAAAGTAAAATAAAATTTCGATTCGATTTGGGAGGCCCTCCACTTATGTGGAGGCCCTGGGAGGCCCCTGCATTAGTCAGACCCTGGTTATATATAATCTGTCCCTGGTTATATATTTCTTTTGGTAATATACTTGATAAAGAATTAGCGAAAAGGAAAACGAGAGACTGCATGATTTAGCAATAAAATTTTGTAATCGCATTGGCATTGTGTGCAATGATAATACACTTGATTTAGCAGACGCAAATCTTCTTAATATTTTATAGTTTTTCTTAAAGCAAAACGATGAATAGTTATATTAGATCCTTAAAATCCCTTTGGAATCGTTGCATATCACTCCAATCAGATAAGCGATGTGAAATTGCATGCCTTGTGACATCTAACTGTACTTTGTGAGAAAAAGCTACTTTCTTATTCTAACAACAAAACATTTTCAAAAGTTAAATTAATATTGTGCACTTAACGTGTTTCACATGAACATAAAACGACTTGATTTATTAGATTGATTGTTGTTGTTGAAACTCAATGAACTGAATTATCATCCAGAACAGAATCTGCAAGATTTCTATTTAAATTTAAAATAAATATGCTTTTTGAAATTTTATAATGTCGGTGAACAGACTTAAAAGAAATTAAAAGAGTAAAAAAAATAACTAAACAAAATTGTATATGAAATATTTTATAAACAATATTTTTGCATTTCCACTGCACAATATTTACATTCTTGAATGAAAATGATTAGTTCTCATTAATAATGTAACAATTTTTTCTCAATTTTTGAATCGGTTTTTATTGAAATACGGGATAAATTATACGGATTTTCTCGTATAAATTGTTTTGATGATTAAAACTACATAGAACGTGAATTTTCAAATTGAAGGGTAACAGACGTAAATAATTATTTTCAAAAAATTTCCTACTTTATATCAAAGGGCGTTAATCATTATTAACCCATGAGATGCTTAGTATTCTAATAAATATTTTGAGCTTAAGAATGAGGAATAGTTACAAATATTGCCGCAACGCGAAAGGTTGGCCCTATGGCTTGATTGGCAGAGCATTGGACTGTAAATCCTTTGGTCCCTGGTTCGATTCCAGACCAGTACATTTTATCCAAAGACTGGAATTTTAATTTAAAATTGATCTTATAATTTCTCTAAAATCGAGATGATTGTAGAGCATTCTTTACCATTCGAACGAGATGATTCTCGAATGTTCTTCAGATGTATAAAAACTGAGTTCTCAGTTCTTCATTCTGTTCGCCATTAAGTTGCTTGGTGCTAATAAACGCAATTGTTTCTAACTATCCGTGTCTTTAATTCAGTCTTCGTGACAATATTTATACAATAATATTAACTTTATTGGTAAATTTCCTTGGTAACTGTTTAGGTATTAATTTTATTGTATTGTTTTTTTTGGTATCTAATGAACATGCATCTGATTATTATTTTTTTAGTCATCGCTAACATTTTCATCAACAGGTGATGTCGAAGGGCATTGTATTGCTGAGCGGTGCAGAAGAAATGCCATTTAGCATCAAGACGTTCGCCATCCCTTGCTCATCTGCAATGGCTCCCACGGCCTCGCTGATCATTTGGGATGTATCCCGGGAAGGAGAAGTGGTTGCCGATACCCTTACTTTCCCGGTGGATGGCCTTTCCAGAAACAATGTGAGTCTGCTATTCATGAGCAGAAACTTAACTCATTAATATTAATGCTTCCTGTCAAAATGGGTATAGTTATCCCAATAAACTCCCTAAACCATATATAAAAGCCCAGATCCGCAAAGACATGCTAGAGGAATGGCAAGAGATATTGGAGCAATGGTGACACGTAGGAAAGTTTTCAATATTCTGCCTTCAATCAACCTTTATCCCACAAACTGGATCAGAAAGGATTTTATTTTCCTCTCAAACCTCGGCCCTTTTCTTGCCTACCTTAAAAGGTTCAGCCTGTCTGAGAGTGACCAGTGCAGTTGTGGTGGGACTGACACGGCACTTCATTATGCAACGGATTGTATCCTCCCAATCTCTTGGCATATGAAGAATCCATGGCGTAGAATAGTGAAACCAGAATCCCCCCTCTGCCCTGGATGTCTCCAAACACGTCTTCGATTATCGTCAGGACACAGTTAGAAGCAGGATTCGTCGCTAAAGACAGTCGGCATCATTCCAACCTGATCGAGCCATGCATCACTGTAATATGGCTTGACAGTTGGCAGGCATGAGTGGCAGATGGCGTAAAAAATTCGGCAGGTTGAGACAGCGAATTACGACATTCGCTGTCTCAACCGTCTGTGTATGGTCATGGTGGACACTGGTGTTTGGGTAGAACGTCTGATGGTTGATAGAGATGAAGAAGGCGCTGTGACAGCTGATAGGGCAATCACTCACGCTGAACGCTGCCATTTTCCACCCATTCTTGCCAGCATCTTCGAATCGCCTGAAATGACGAGTGATTCTCCGATTTGTCCAACCGGACTCTTTCAATCCAATGATACGACCTCTGTCAAACTCTGACATTTGCTCGTAATGAGCATGAACCCTGAGGCGAGGCATTTTTTAAGTTGTTGAAAGGTAATCTGAATCGCAATCCAACCGAAAGTTTTAACAACCGCTGAAGAATTGCTCCTTATATACATCTGCTGGATGCGCAGTAGATCAAATTATTCATTTATTGGACATCAAAATTTAATAATTTGCGTATCAGGCCAAAAGACTTATGCATGCGAAATTTCAAAACGATTTTTTACGTCGATTTTTTTTGTTATACAGTGTACTAAATCACGGCAAAGGTTAATAATTCATAATTATTGCACTTCTGTGCCATTCAAGGCTTTCTTTGGGATAACACCTTTATTAAAGGTATGTGAGAAAGTTTTTTGGGAGACCATTCCCGATGTTTGTTTTTTATTTTCATGTTAGTGAGAAGCTTGGACATGGCAACATGGAGTGGTAATGAAATTATATATAAGGCAATTATATTCAATTTCCATAACAATTACCCCGAAATGTGACAAATATGTTCGGCCCAGAATACCTATTCCATTGAATCTCGTTTATATTTTAGGTTCAGCTCTACAAGATATTTGATCGCGAACCTCTCTTTAAAATTTTTGATAGTTTGCACCTAATTACATTACAGATTTGTATCGTATGCGAACAAATATCAAAACATTTTTTATTCCAAAGTAAACATTTTATCACATTATTTAAAGAAATGGTCATATATTAATGAAAAAAATATTTCTTTTGTTACAGTTCTCTGTGAAACTCAATGACAAGAAAGACAAGACGGGGAATACGATTGAAGTGGTTGTTGAGGGTCAACCCGGAACCTATGTTGGCCTCTCAGCTATCGATCACCTGTTGCACAAAATGGACACTGGAGAAAATTTCAGCCCGTCAGAGGTAAAAATTTATTTGGGTTTTTTTGTCACTTTTCCTTGTAATTCCTTAAGAGAAGGAAGAATATCTTCTTAGTGTTTTGTTAGTGACTACAACAAAAGTCATTTCAGATTTTTAGCATTTTGTTAGTATTCATTAATATGATTTGCCTAGTCATTAATACATGACAACGCCATCTCTCGCCTTCTGTATTTATAACACTGAGTTTTTCGTAGAGTAATAAATAAAGGAGGAAACAAAACTACCTGAAAACAAAAGCTGACAATGGGTTGAACTTATAGAGAAACGGACGCAACTTTTGTACAATTTTTGGGAATTTAACCGGGAATAAACGAAATATGCAAAGAGAAGATATTTCAATTTGAGATTTTGGATAATTTCCATATCTCAGATCACCAAAACACGCACTTGTGTGTCTGTGGACAGAATAACTAAAAAATAATTGAATCAGATATAAAATTTGGTTTATGGTCTATCTATTGTAATTGTAGACATCTATCAAATTTTGCACAAAATATCTATTCAGAGATATTTTTTGTCTACTTTCCCCATTGCAAAAGAACACAGTTCCTAAAAAATGCAAAGAAGATTGATAGAATTAATGCCCCGTTTTAGCATCTAAAGAGCAGATCTGTATCGAATTTAGAACATAAACCATTCAGAAGTACTTTGTTTGTCTATCTTCTTGCCCAAGTGCAAGAGAACGCAGTTGCTACATAAAAAAGTAAAGAATTAAATATATATTGAATTTGATGCCCGTTTTTAGCATCTAAATTGCGGGTATGAATCAAATTTTAGGTATATCTGTCAACGAGCTTGCCATCTATCGAGTTTTACATTTATATGCAATGAAATGTGATAACTAACAAAAGCAGTGATTTAGATAAATGAAAATCTTTAAGTAATGTTGTCGTTAAAAGTATTACTCATTATCATGTTACTGTTGTTAGCTAGCAAATTTCTCAAATTGTTTTTGAGTCATCGTGTTCATTGATATCGTGTTTATAGGCATATGAAATGAGAGTCATCCATACATAATTTCAGATATCTGTATTTTGGGCTCGGGTAAATTTGAAAAGAGGATTTCTGTCAAAATCTCAAGATTGTGTTTTTTTAACGATTATATCATACACTTCGCAAAAAAGGAAAGTTATATAGTTGTGATTTACAGAACTGTTTACTAACATAACCATTTTTTCCAGGTGTTGGAGAAGATGAACTCTTTCAACGGACGGGATATCTGGTCCAGCAGGACCCTATCCTATTCTTGGAGATCACGTAGCAACAAGCCCAACCCTTTTGTCCACTATCCCTCCCTTTCGTACGGAATTGACACCTTCCATACTTTCCAGGTAAAAACTTCTTTTGATGCCATCTCTCCCCTCCAGATTTGTAGAATGCAGTATTTTCTATAATTGAAAAATTTCGTTTAACCAAACTAAAATGTGAAAATTTATATGAAAAAATAAAATCGAAGCATGCAAAGATCTTCTAGTACTAAATCGGTATTAAATTTGAAGGTATTCTTAGGTGATGCTTCAAGTATTTGGGATAATCGATTTGTTTTCACACCCAATTTGTCACTTTATTCCTTGATTTCATCATTTTGAAGTTTTCCGCCTTTTAAGTCAGAAGCTATTATTTGAAAAAAGTATTTTTATATCATCTTCGTTAAAATAAAAAATTCAATTTAGGGATTGTCATTTCACTTATTACCTGATATTAATAAAATATTTAAAAAAACTGATGGTGATTTATATTAGAGATACTGGCGTCCTGGCATAGAGATAGCGCATCTTGACCGTGAAGTACATAACATTACACATTACAATAACTGGAAGAAGTGATTAGTAGTTTTCATTCTCGGATTCTAAAACCTTCAGTACTGTTGCGCATGATCTCGGAAGAATTTATTTCGTCAAAAAAGGGATGAAAGAAAAATTGGAGGTTAAAGATCTTTATATTTCGCCATGGGGTGAACACAGAATTCCCAAAAGAAGATGGTTCAATAAACGTTCATCTTTTTAGTAGCACCCCTTAGCGAAGTATTTAAAAGTGTTAGTCCTAGAATCTTGAAACGTAAGCTGTACATTGATAGCAGGTTGCTAGCACAAACTTATCTTCGGTTCTGTTCTGGCTTTCTGCTGTCGTCTGAGGAAAGTGAGGATCAAAATTGTTGCTAATGTCTTATCCTATGCTTTTGCTGGTGAGAGGTGCATATTTTGTACTACTCAGCTGGAACCTATGTAAGCTGCTGTTCTTTCTTAGACTTCTGCTATACATAAATTGCTTGTGTATACTAGCTGAGAAGGAATAGCGGAGTATTTTTTATTGCCATCACGTATCGTTTATAAGTTATGAATTTGGTGTCTGTTACAAAATGATCCTCTTATAACTATAATACAAAACATATATCTTTTAAGCAGCTGTAATGGCTATAGGCGTAAGAACATGGGGAATCTTAATTTAATTAAAAACATGACATTAACTAGCTAAATTTATCTAATGATTCCTGTATGATTTTCAGTAATTTTTTTTTTTACGTTTCTAACTTTTTTTCTTATTTTTTTCTCTCACCTTTATCATTATGTCCTCCCTGGTGAAAGAATACATAAGGATGTCTAAGAGACTGATAATCATTGTTGTAATAAAAATAGTATTTCTAAAAATAGTAATGATTTCTTTTCCACCTTTTTTTCTTACAGTATGCCGGTTTGGTTGTATTTACAGATGCCAATGTTCCAAAACGTCCTGGTAGGTCATTTTGACATCTATTGATTTTTTTTTCTGAATGAATATAACTAGCAACATCTTCAAAAAAATTTCTATTCCTCTTATTTTTTAAGTCCGAATCCAACTAGCGGTAGGAAAGTGGTTACTGTTTTACTTCGCTTTATATACACATCTGAAACGCCAAGTTTCTATAAAATGTTTGAAATGTCAAAAAAAAGCACGAAAATCGATATAGTTGCTAATAACTATGGCCAAATTTTGGGAAAATCCCAGCACTTAAGGGATTAAAAGAAGGTAGAAAGTTGTTTATATCAGTGAATTCATTATTGGATACATTCAAAGCCAGATTAAATAGTGTTGTGGCCTTCATACAGTGCAAGTTTTGGGAGTATGTTTCCCTTCTCAACTTTCAAAATCAGATATTTTTTATTGGTTTTTATTAGGGATCTACTTGAAAGGATTGTTAAGTAAAAATGCGAGCACAAATTGAAATAAGAAACTTTTATTGCTATTTATCACTTGGCTAGTGTTAGTTTTGATTTATTGCATGTAAAAATATTAAGATAAAATGAAAAATGAAATGAAAAATGATTTTAAAAAGTTACAACATTTTAATGCATTCTAAATAATAGAATACATTGATTGTTCACGTGTACGTGAAGTTAGCTAATTGAAAGAGAAAAAAAAATGAATTAATCAAGTTAGAAAACAGGGAAAAAATTCTTTTAAAATATCATAATTCCCCCCCCCCCTATTTAATCTATTATTTCACTGATTTTTGGAATTTCAGTTCGTTCAATTCATTATTCTTTTTTATGGATATTAAAAGAAATTTTGAAAATTATCAGCATTCCTTTAATATAATTGGTTTGTTAATACGTCTTATTTGACTTAGTTACAACTCGTTAATACATTAGTGATAGATTTCATTTTTTTTAAGTGTAGATTTAATCTTTATTTTTTGAGTTTTCATTTTTAATTAAGGCAACTTATGTAAAAATGAAATATGCATTTTAACTTATTGTGGTATCTTCCTTCAGCAGAGTAATAGAGGGAATTAAATATGTATATATATAATTGCGTTTTCATGAAATTTGATCGAAAGTTATTTTTTCTAAATAATATTTCAGATATCTTAAGAATAATGCTTTAAAATTTAAACGATGCTTGATTTCAAAGCTGAATTTCTTTTAAGCTCATGGCGTTTGTAAATCTTATAGGAATTCTAAATAAGATTACCTTGAAATTACCATAAAAAGACTCGAAACCCCTAGACAGTCGTCTACTTTGACTATTCAATAATACAGTCATGAATGCACTTACTGGTAAATGTATTCATAGTAACAAAACATATGGACGTGTTCAGAATCAGGTTTAACTTAAGTTTCTTACAACATTTCGAATTATTGATCTTTTAAATTTCTTATAAACGAAATTTTAATTAAATCATAGAAGGCTGTTCGAGTGGGATGGCTGCCTGCTTGGATGGTGCTTGCTACCAGGCCCAAAAGCGCTGCGATGGGTTTGCAGACTGCAGAGATGCATCAGACGAGAGTGGATGTAAGTAGAATTACTGGTTGAGCAATTATAACAAGTTCTAAAGTACAAATCTGTTACTTAAGGATTTACAATTTCTGTATGGAAATGGTCAAAGGCGATCAAATTAAAAGCAATAGCATCACAAAGAGAATAATATTAGGCATATCCTTGCCATAAACAGAATGAGGGATGAAGTAATTAAACAAAGATTCCATACCTGTCACCTGCACATCCACGAAATCATTTTCTTTATCTGCTTGGGTTCTTTTTCGAATACGTGTGTTGATGATAAGATGTTATATGAGTAAATATGTCCTTATTTCCCTTGACAACATAATAGTGAAATGGCTAATTTTCATTCCCATCGCTGAGGTTTCCCAACTATTCTTTCGTTTTTAATGCTTCTGTTGCTATTTTTGGCAGTTTGGCCATTCAGTTAATCTATAATATGTTCTTTAATCATTAACCTCTGTATACTAACCAAGTAAAATTACCCTATTAGCTCACGATATTGCACAATATCTGCACAATGTTGGTTGATATTCTGAATTCTTGATACTTGCCTATTAGACCGTCTTCGCCAACGATCGCCAATGGTTTAGTAACTCATTGGCGATGGATTTAAATTTGGCCATAAAGATCAATGAATTACACTATTGCCGGATTGCCATAATTGGCGGTTTAGCAAGTCATTGGCGACGACTACAAATTTGGCGATAAAATTGGATGGTCTAATACGTAAGTACCGAATTCTTAACAATGTCATGGAGATATCGTAACAAAGATTGAAATTTTTTGTGTTAATAGGATAGGGAATACTTTTTATTTATTTTACTGAAGAGCATTTGCTATTTGATAATTACAATCGAGCATTTTATTCTTTTAATCTTTTGTTTTATCTCTTTTATCTAAAAATTGTTAAAAGAGCAATAAAATTCTGATTAAATAAAATATTCAAAGTGTGAACCATATGATTAAAAATGCACTTGTGCATTATCATCCTATGATTTAACCCTTCAAGCGGCTGGAACGTAGAAAGTCGCTCCAGGGTGTCTCTTGAAAACCGGCAGGAACGTAGAAATCCTCTCCAACGAGTCGCTTTAAAACCGCCAGGAACGTAGAAAGTCTCCATCCGCAAATATCTCTTAACACGGCTTCCCCGTAGAAAGTCGCCATTGCTTTCCCCCCGTAAGTGTAATAAACGAGGTGGGAGATCGGCTTGTTAGAGCTCATTTTCTGGTTTCCGCTGGCTGTTAGAATGCGGGTGGTCCCTCCAATTAGGGGAATAGGAAATCCCCCCTGAGAATAGGACATCACTTTCTTGTAAGAATTCGCGATAACAGGACCGATTGGTGATATGAGCTGTATACTTCATTCTTTCTTTCAATATTTCATTTCGAATCCAAAAAAAAAAAAAAAAAAAAAAACTATTATACTTATTACAGATAGGGAAACTCTCATATTTACATGCCATAATTATGTATAATAGTTTATTAAAAAAAAGCGAGTTTTCAAAAGCGGGTTTGAATTTTCTGTATTTGTCTAATGAAATATTAAAAAATCACGTTTGAACTGTTAATAATACTCTTATTAATTTAAAAAAACCTTATATATTTATTTATAAAAAACCTTATCAATTTGTTTTCATCCCAATTAATTAGCGACAAAAATATTTATAAATAAATGTCATTGTAACTATTGCTTAAACTTTGTATGTAGAATTTGGGCAAGCATTTACTACGCAAGGGAAGACAAATTTGAAAATTTTTGGATATAATTATTTATTTATTGTTGACTTTTTAAACTTAACTTTAGTAAAAATGTTGTTAATTCTTTTTATAAATGCTTTTATTTAATGTATCTAGATAACTATAGTTCTTTTTTTTACTGTTTAATATTATTTTTTATTTTACTAAGTTAATGCATGCGTTATTTACTACTTTTGCGCAAATCATAGTTTTCTTTCTTTTCGGGAGGAGGGGGGCAGATGGAAAAAAAACTGTTTCTTTTATAAATATAAAAAATATTTTTTTGGAAATTATATATATTTATAATATAAAGAAAATAATAAAAAAAGAAAAGAAATATTTTTATTTTTATAAAAAATTATAAATATAAAAACATTTTTTTTAAACTATGTATTTCAAATATACATTTCTATTATAAATATATATGTGAAATCTCTATAAAAAATCAAACCAAATTCATATGAGAGGAAGTTTTGTGTCTTGTGATGGACTACTAAAAGCATAAATGAAAAAAAAAATACACAGAAATAATGCGGATTATTAAAAAAGTTTAGTATATGAAAGAAGTATATATATATATATATATATATATATATATATATATATATATATAT
>JAOUZG010010699.1:2124038-2198287 GCA_026289955.1 Argiope argentata
ATATATATATATATATATATATATATATATATATATATATATATATAATAAAGCACAATGTGTGTGTGTTCGCGCTGTACAAGACAGACCGTTTGACCAACAGCTACCAAATGTGGTACATGTATACCTAGGGTGCCGGGAATGTGCACGTCAGAGCCCCTTTTTTTATTTTTAAATAAAATTTTAATTAACTAAAAAATAAGCCAAATTTTGAATTTTTTTCTCTATAGCTTCCGAAAATATTACAGTACAAAATTGATTTTTGCATCAAATTAAAGCTAAAAAAATTAGCTTTTCAATGATACTGATGCTTTGACCTATAAATTAAAACTCTATTTTTAATGAATTTTTAAACATTCAATTTAATCGTTTTTTTTTCAACAATTTATTTCACATAAAATAAAAATAATTTTTTTTCTTTTCGAGGATATAAAATAAATCAGCTTATAATAATATGCTGCCTATAGATTTCAGAAGTTCTGATTAAAAAAATAAGTTAATTACTACTAAAAACAAAACAGAAAAATATAATTTTCATCACGTGATTATATGAAATGAAATAAATAGGAAGTGTGATATTTTTTAAACAATAAATGCAAGAAAAAAAATTTCTTGATCGTTTGCAATATCAAAATTATTAATTCAATTAAAGAATTAAAATGAATAAAAATACATAATAAAAATATATTATAAAAGTGTGACAGTTAAAACAGAAAAAGAATTTTTAGAAAAGCACCAAACGATTATCTTCTGAGAGCGAGATTAGTTATTTAAAAGCAAGAAATCTTAAACGAACTTTGAAAATGACGTCATTTCAAAGAAACGACGAACAAAAAGCAATTGATAATAAGTAACTGTAAAATATTTTTGCATGCTTTTTTTTATTTTTAAAACAATAAGACATGTTAAGAATTGTTACTTTTACTTATGTGAAGGAGATATATTGTGCAAATCAAAGAATTCGCCTTCGTGATTGTAAATTATCTCCACATTTTAATGAATCATGCGAAATAAAAATGCATCTGCTTTCAACGTTAAGCATACGCAATATTAAAGCTATACTGGTAAAACCAGGTTAGTTATTTGAAAACGCATCTTCTTTCAAACAAGTATACGTAAAAATCAATAATGCAAAATTTATAAAATCAGATAAAAATATTATTTACCCGTATATTTCGGAGATATCAATATTTTCTAACCAAAACAATATCATGTTCTCAGGTGAGAAAAAATAAATCAACTATCATTCCAAATTAAACATATAAAAATGTCATTTTAGGCACGTGTCTGCATAAAATGAAACAAATATGAAACATGGTATTTTGGGGAAATAAATGCATGGAAACGTTTTCTGTGATATTTTACTATACATTTATTACTAATCCAATTAAACAGTTTTATTTAAGGAAAATATGGCTTAACATCTACAAGGTATCTTCTGTAATCGGAGCCCAACATCTAATTTCTTAATTTTTTTGGAAGAGACATACATCTCTTAACAAATGCTCTAAGTGAAATATAAAATTAGTAGATTGAGAGAAGAAATGGTGATGAATTACGACTTTTAAATTTTTACATATATCATCTGCTATGTGAATCATATTTAACAAAATATTCTACAGACAATAAGTCCTCCTTAAAATAAAAAAATGGCACTCCAATCAACTAAATCAATTATCCAAGCTGATCGATCTATGCAAATTTCAATATAACTATTCGATAAAAATTGGAGATTTCAGATCACTTTATCAAGATCTTAAAGAAGCCAATCATGGTTACTCTAGAATAATTGGCCTAGAATATGAAAATGATGATTGTTCTAAATGTGCAAGAATTGATAAAGAAGATAAGTACTGAATAAATCAGTCATATTTGAAGAAGATAGAAATGTTTATTTATTTACTGAGAAGTTGAAATATTAAGAATATTTTACAGAATATGAATCTATAAGACCAAAGGAATTGAAACCATAATTTTTTTAAATATATTTATAAACCAAAAAATATGTATCATTAAAATTGAGATCATTTATATACATCTAAAAATAAAATTAAAAACTGAATGTTTCATTTAATTTGGGAAATTTTTGCTGAACAATTCTTTGAGATATTATAAATTATAAAAAAATTATAACTTTTCAATTTCTGTAGTGAACATAAAACATCAACTACTCTGCTCTCAATTCTTAGTTTTATTTAATGACATATTTAGATTGAGTAAAGAAATCTTTATATTAATGGAAGCTTCATTTCAATTTTAATTTAAAACTGAATTTTGCGTGCACTGATAGAAAATCAGAGAGAGACGCGGAGTTCAAAGATAGGACAGATTAAGGCCTATATAATAATGCAAGTGAATCATATGGCTATCGAAATTTAGAGCTTAAAAAATATTTTGCTGGAAAACTTATTATGAGACTTAGTTAAAATTCATCGAACCCTTTTGTCCGAATAAATATTGAAGAATCGGCTGGTCGCCAAATGCGGCTAGTTTATAATAAACGGAAAATTATTATATAAACATTTATTTGTATTCAACAAAATTCGATTATTGAATTTCATATTGCTTTGAATAATGAAATGAGTAAATGTCCAATTATAATTAATAATAATGAATAATATTAATAATAATTAATAATATTAATAATAATTAATAATATTAATAATTAATAATATTAATAATAATGAATAATATTAATACTCAATAATATTAATAATAATTAATAATATTAATAATAATTAATAATGAATAAATATCCAATTACAATTAATACTTTGCATTAAAACAAAGTTAGTCTTAGATATTAATGAAATTAAACAAATGCAATAAAGGCTGAATTACATACATTCTATTTAAACCTATTACAAGGCTGCGAATTCAGAACTTAATCATGAGTACTGATTTACATGCATGCTTAAAAATTAAAGTAAAAAAATGCCATTACAAATTAAAAATTAAAAATTACAGTGTTTTTATATATCTGTAACATTGCTGCTGATAATCAGTACCATATAAATATTTTAAAATGTCGTCTAGAAGAAATTTTAAGCCTAATAAAATAACAAGAAAGTTATGCTTAAAATAGATCTTATACTGTAGTACCATGTTTCAGCAGATTTGGGCATTATTCCTTGCCGTAAAAGGAAACCAAAAAGTAGATGTAGTTTTTTTTATATCTGTATTTTTCCAATTTAATACTTTCAAGGATGTTGTCAAATTGGATTTGTTGAAAAAGGCTTCAACACATTTATTTGCTTCTTCCATAATGTAATTTATCACTGTGTTACGAAAAAAAATTCTGAAAAACATCATCGAATCATCTAAATCCCAAGGGAAATTTTTTTACCCATGCACTGATACTAAGAGTCGAAGTAAATTGAAAATTTGGAGGAGCATTGGAAGGTCCTTGCCAGCCAATAGGACACCTACAGCGAGCTGCATTTAAAGTATCATCATCAGATTCACTTTCCGATTTAGAGTATTAATCTTCAGAAGATAAAATTAATTCATCACAGTCAGAATCGTTAGAATTTAAATCCATATTAAGCTCAACAATTTTCGCATAAATATAATGTTAATTAAATTTAGTGCAAGAAATCAATAGTAAATTTCAGTAATATAATAAAAAAGCTTGATGATATATATTTCATAAAGGTAATCAACACTTATTTAATTAAAAAATATTCGTAAGGTCAACTCAAGTTCCCTAAGCAGTGCACTTCACTCGAGTTTCTAGACCTTTCAAAAAGAAAATTATAGCCAGGAAAAATTAATAACCTTTGGAATTAAAATCTAAAAATAAGAATCCTATTGAATGATTACATAAGTCAAACTGTTATAAAAATACCAATGAGAAATTAGAATTTGACCATGTGACCAATATGAAAGCAGAGGCAAATAAAAGTGATAACGGATTTATTTAGAGATCCCTTTGCCCTCATGTGAAAGACCTTTTTATCATGCCAGAACATGGTATTATTATTGGGATGAGGTTTTTTGGCATCAACAAAAATCTGTAAGCGAAAAATAAAAAATTTATTATCTGCACGATTGATGTAAAATATATTTCAATTAGATAAATTAATACACAAATTTCCAATTAGTTAATTTATTTTTTTTAGAGTTACACCGGAAAATTTTTAATTAAAATTTTTAACATGCTTTAAGAATTAATAATTTACGAAAATATTAGCTTTTAAATTTTTAAAAGATATTTGTGAATATTATTTTTGCTTTGATAAAAAAATAATTACAAATGATAAGAAGATTTTAACATCAAGAGAACTCCGATGATACATCTATGACTAGACCACCAATAACTTGCTGCTTTACCACAGCAACATGATTCCCAAACCCAGATTTTACCAATTAATTCTATAATAAAAAATTCACGATCCTCTGTATTTATCTTTATATATAAATTAATTATGATTTAGCACAATATTCAAATTTTTGTATTGCCATTTTTAAGCCACTTTTCTCCCATCTGAGTTTTATGACTGGAAGTAAAAATCACTTAAATGAAAAACTCTGATCATCCTTCACAAACTGGCAAAACTATTATAGATTCATTAATATCTATAATTTTTGCTTGTTTTAATTAATGGACTAAAATGTGTAGCAATTATTTTTATTATTTCAATGAACTAAAAACCTAATTTTTCACTCACGGTTTTTGCTGAAGTTATGATTACGTACTCTAAAGTGTTTATTATTATTATTTTATTGAGCATCCATCTTTTGAAATTCACATGCAGAGAAATATTGTAAATGAAATTTTTGAAATTATCCAAGCACGATGAACATGGAAGAAACGTTCTGAAAGGGGTAATTTTTAATTGGTCGATACTTGCAGCTGTCTCCTTTTTATCTACAAGATTTCACAATTTATGAAGTTTCACAAAAATTTATAATGTTGTAATTTAATAAAGTGGATACAATTGAAATTTTGATTCCATTGCGTAAGTTAAATAAAGAAAAGGTTTTTAGCAATATTTGTTGGCAGAGAAATGCATGGATTTATGAAAATATTACTGTGCAAACTGTGAGTAATTTTTACAAATAATTGGGACAAGTTTAAGAATGATATAATAAATTGACATTCAAAATATTCACCTACTAAAAATAAGAATGAAATGATAATTTTTAAACGATATAAGCCATTTTCACAAATGGATGCTTTATTATTTTTTCTTATTTCAATATTAAAATTAACTTTAAAAACTTATTATCTCAACTTACATCTTAATTATTTCAAAATAAGATAATAAGTCAAAAATATCCAAATTAATCATATTTTAATAAACATATTATTACTAAAATATTTACTTGCTATACATTGACAAAAGATTGTTTTATTAAAAAAAATTGAAAAAAATTTCCACATTTTTATTTTAAAATTTTTGATAACAGCTATATATTTTCAAAAATGAACGTAGTATTTTTAATATTAAGTATTAAAAAATATTAATAAATTTTTTATATTCTATTTTAATCAGTGTACCATATATATCCTTTTATTTTAATTTCCAATGCCAAATATGCCAGCAAAATGCTTAAAACTAAATATCGGGAAAAACTAAGTAAGATTCTCTGAGTGTTGGCAAAAAGAAAGTATTATGTTCGTAATGCAATTTGATGAATAATAATTCCTCTAAATAATTCATTAAACATTTTTTTCAATTTTTTACACAAATTTATAAAATCATATTGCTGGATTTTTTAAATTTATTTTTGAACAAATTATATTTTCTGAAAACATTACAAATTAAAAGAGAAGATCTTAGTTCTCAGAGCGAAAACCAAATTCTTATCTGAAAAACCGCCCGGTAATTGTCGTGCTTCGACAGATTTACGACTCAAATTGTCACTCTGTTCCCTGGGACACACGATTCCTCGCATTTCGGGTGGTATTATTGTTAAAAAGCGGGGTAGATTACCCCCCGCTGTTACTGCTCGGGGGAAAGCAAAACACACCATGCCGGTTTAGGAACGTCCTGACAATTTCTTCTCTTGTAAATTGTGTTCAACCTTTATTTTGACCGCCGCCGTTTTAAGAACAAACTTGCGCTAGACAGCCGACGCTCGATGGGTTAACACTTAAATGCACAATGATATGCGTATAAAACTTCATACTTCATTATATAGCAACCATTGCAAAGCTTTTTTTTAATTTCTATTTTATCAAAACTTTTTTATAGTTACCGAACGTAACTAGAGCCTTTAACAATTTATTTCATTATCTATGACAATTTTCATTGTTGTTGAGAACAATTTCATTTTGGCGGTTTTTACGAATTGCGATGATTTATATAAAAAGTAATGAAACTATACAGAAAAAGTTGTTTTCGGATAGAAACAAAGTGAGAGCAACAAGTAATATTTTATACTTTATGCATAAACTAAAAAATTTTTTAAAAAAACTTGAAGCTATTTTATGATCTAAAAATATATCAATATACAAAATAGGTTCTACATAAGTTCACTAAACTTAGAGTGTCATCTCGTCCTTTACCGTACGAAAAAAATGGTATTGGTTACTGGCTTATTTTGAAACAAATTGAGATGTAAAATAGCACTTTGTAAGAGTATTACACAAAGATCGTGTAGCAAATGCTCTTTTATGCTTAAATGCTAAAAATAATTGATTCATTAATTTTCGTGTTTAGTAATATCATGACAAGCGTTATTTATGTTTTAAATATTATATTAGCTTACACAATAGATTTGTAGAACTCAAGGAATGATAATGTAGAAATCGATGGGTTTTTTTGAAATTTTTTTTAAAATCTTATGCTAGATTTTAGAAAATGCCAATATATATATATATATATATATATATAGTTTAAATTTTATGTTTTTAAGTTAAATTAATGATTTAAAATGTAATTTATTCAAAAAAACCTCATGCCTTTAAAGGTTGAAATAAAAGGAATGCAATTTTAAAAGGAATGCTTATTCATCAGAATCCCAGCTATTTAATCTTATTTTCATACAGTAATAGATTAATGCTTTAAGACCTGTATTTTAGTCAGAAAGTAATAGTCAAGTTACAATCACTTTTATGTCCGAGATTTTAAAAAATACAGGAACAGATTTGAGAGAATTTGAAATGATTGGGTGTTATCTTTATTTTTGTTTAACCTCTTCCTTTTACGAGCAGGTTCTCCTCGAGATGAGCAGGACATGGCTGATTTTTACCGGAGGCGTCTCAACCGTCTCGAGAGGATGTACCACTCCTCCTGGATCTGGGAGGACATCAACATAGGGTGAGCCTATCATTTAAAATATATTGTATTTAAGTTTGTAGATCATTAAAAGCACGATTTTTGCATCTGGCCTTGAAATGTTGCAAATTTTACGTTATTTTGTGTTAGTAATATAAATTCTTTCTGAAGTAAAATAGCATCTAGATGGAATTAGTGCAGGTTTACTATTATAGTACGATGCCATTCACGTCTTTCTCTATTCAATACAACAATACTGTGGCGATAAAAAAAATTTTAAACACTCCTTTTAGATATTTTGATGTCTCTTCCGAGTTATCAAATCAATTGTAAAATTATAAATGTAAGATAAAGACGTAAAATTCAGGTTGATGTCGTCCAAGGTTCGAATCCTGGCTCGGGCATGATTACTCTTTTTCTGTGCTTTATTTGTGAGGTGTGTGAATGTGCCCTTCACCCCCTCCCCTGAAAAAAGGGCTTGTGCAATCGAATGTGACGCATGAAGTAGCTAAATAGTACTCCTGGCCTTACTTGATGCTACTGAAATAAGAAGTGACGACTACTTGGCTTAAATTACTGACCGATAATTGTCACTAGGCTTGTAAAGTGCCATAAGTCACAACTTAACAATAGCAACCACTTTAAAAAGAATCTTCAGAAGTAAAATGACTTCCTTTACTTTTTGCAGAAATAAAAAACGTTTTTTTTTTCATTCCATGGTTATAGGAAGAAAAAGAGAATACTTATGGGAAGGGTTAAGAGAGCTAAATTTCACATTTTATGCACACAAGTATTAACCTTTACGTTGCGGGAACCCAAACTCGAAAAAGTTCCTTTGAATACGGGGATTCTGTGAAGAAGATAACAAATGCTTTCCCCCTTTTTTAAAAGTGATTGTTGTCCGATTTCGGCCACCCGTAGTGCTAATTGGTCATCTGTCCTCTCCGTCTTAACCGGGTTGCTTTTTTGAGGTTTTACTTTGTCTGGTCACCTAGAAAAAGCTTTTTATCGCAGTTTTTTTTTCTGAAACACTAGTTTTCTGATTATATATATATACAAGTAATGACTTAAATTTTATGATATTAAATAAATTTTAAATAGAATAACTGCGGTATAATTATTTATCGTTGTCAATTTTTCAATCATATTTGTGATTAAATAAATTTCTCAAGCCGTACTGAAGGTGTAAATTTAATTCTTATAAAACACGAACACATCACCGTGAATTTCATTTTGTTTTTCAACTAACTCATTTATCTTTATTAAATGTAAACATTTATAAATAATGTATAAAATTCATAACTAATTTTTTTTGAAAATATTTTCATTCCTTTGCACAAAATAGAGAAAACAATTCTTAGCTATTTTGTAAGTTAAATGTATCTGCAAAATAGCATATATGATTGTCTGCTATTTTGTTAATTTCAAATTTTTAATATTAATATATTGAGCTCATAAAAAACAAATACATTTTTTGTTCCTAACATATTTCGGACGGTTTTCAATATAAATCACTAGTGACGTTTCCCTATTTTATTGTCGATTCTTATAATTTATAGTGATTTTTTCCCGAAAATTTCAATAAGTCATAGCAGTATAGTATTTTTGAAAAGTACGCTGAGTTTTGTAGGCAATAAATAATTGATTTATGATTTTTTTTCTGCTTAAAAATTTACTAATATGTAACTAATCACCAGATTTAAGACGGTTAATTTAACCAAAATAAGATTAGATATGGTATGTTTAGAATTTGATACATAAGATTTCATTGATATAATAATATGTTGAAAAGTAGTTATCAAAAAAGAAAACTTTCAAAAAATCTTTAATGAATAAAGCTAACATTCTAAATGATCAGCTTTTGTAATTAGCTACAACATTTGTACAAGCAGAGTATTTAGATTATATTTCAGAAATGCTTAAAATTAAATCTAGAATTCCTACTATTTTATTTGAGTAAAAATGTTTCTGGAAAAATTCAAATGTCTAGTAGCTTTTCAGAGAATTGAAATGAAGGCATAAAGATTTTAATATTTCTCTTCTGATGTTTGAATGCATAAAAAACTACCAATTATTATTTATCATAGATTTAAAGAACCTCTTTCAATATTTTAAAATTAGAATCATAACTTTTAACGAATGATTATCTATAAATAATTAAAGCAACCGTTTTCATTAATCATAAAAAATAATGATGAAACTTACAGTTGGCTTAAAAATCACAACCCAAATGTATTTTTAGCCTGAAATATTTGTTCAAGTATTAAACTTTAAAAGTTAAAAAATCTTAAGTAGTCAATTCTTTAATGTTGTGTTAGAATAGTACATTAGTAACAGCGAAGTATATATGCCCGAGATTCCAGTCATAGAAGGGGAGGCAGGCATGAAGACAAAACAGTGTTGTGTCACTTTTCAATGTAAAACAGAATAATGATAGGGTGAAAGAAAAAAACCCAATCGTAGGTTCAATTTAGTTTTTTTGGACTATGACGAATGACGAAAAATGTAGCAATTTATCTAGGTCACCGATTACCTACACTACATCATTCCATCAGAAATGAAATTTCAAGTAATTCTTGATTCAAATAAAATTATAAACGAACATTATTATAAATTTACAAAATTTTATTGTTAAAAAATTAACAATTTACAATGGTTAGAAATTAAGCAACGGTGGAAAAGAATAATGTTTTCAATCGAGTATTACAAACTCATTCCATACCTCTCAGAAATGTTACTTAAAAAAATTTCGCCAAAGCAAGGTTCACAAAACTAACTAGCGCCAACAGTGATTATAACTACAGCAGGACGAAATCTCCTGACCCTGAAGGGTATAGCACAAAAGGGCAGGGATTTTTATGAGGCAATTACGGTTCGCCGGGAAGTTCAAGTGGGGGGACGAAATCCAAGCTTGTTACTGGTACAACAGTTGTACCGACCCGTAAGGAAAGGTAAAAAAAATCTTGGTACAGCAGTTGTACCGCCCGTAAGCTAGAGGTTAACTTATAAAACAAGACTAAATTCTTAGAATAACGAAATCACCATTTTTATTTTGTCAAGCTCGAATTTTTCACACTGTTGCCAAACACATCAACATAAAATAACTGTTGCCACAAAAATACAATGCCGTTAATAATTATCTTACATTCGGCCATCCTGAAAAAAATGGACGACCCTGTCCATAAAATTACGAAAATGAGGCACATTGTAAATTATTCAAAGTACATAGTCCTGAAGGTATGTTGGCAATTTTTTTATTCTATTTTCTCGTGGAGCATTTGGGAGTTCATTAACCATATCTTCCTCTTCATCATCATAGTCAACGTCAACGATTTCATCTTCATTTACAATGTGAAATAGTTTCATCTGCGATGCATGAGCTGTAGTTGTATAATGCCGTCTTACACGTCCTTGTGCTTTTGTTCTAAAATCTGTGACTTGATATACATCAGATGGAAACACCTTCACAACTACAAGGGGTCCTCTGTATCGAACTTGCGTTTTTGTGCGACTCCTAGGAGTGGTTTCAGGTAACCGTTTTACAACGACAACATCGCCAACAGAATATGTATGTGCATCACAGTGATGCTTATCAAAATTGGACTTCATTTTCTCTTGTGCTTTCAGTATATCGTTTCGTGCTTCTTCTTGCAGTACTCCAGGAGAAACATATTCATCCGACATTGGAAGCAATTCTCTTGGAAAATTATCATGTTTTCTAGGCTTGTATCCAAATAATAGGTGGAAGGGCGCTTTGCCTGTAGATTTGCTGGGCGACCAATTAATGCATCTCTGGATTTCAGGCAACATCTTGTCCCAGTCCCTATGGTTATCTGCATGCACATTTGAGGAAATCATAGGTATAAGCACACGATTTATCCGCTCCACTTGTCCATTAGCAGCTGGTCTTTGCGAGCAGTTCACAGTATGTTTTACGCCATGCTTCATGCAGAATTCTTTAAATGCTGATGATGTGAAACATGAGCCTCGGTCAGTAACGACTCTGATAGGACTTCCAAAGTCATTTATGAATTCTTCAAAGTACTTCAATACACATTTAGTAGAGCAACTAGTACATGCACGTAAACGAACAAATTTTGTCAAATTATCAATTATTACTAATAGTTCAGTATTGCGATTCGAACTAGTGTTAAAGGGTCCCAAAAAGTCCATGTGTACTATTTCAAAGGGTCGTTTACCTGGCGGAATTGGATTGAGTTTACCCTGAACTTTTCCGGCGGGTACTTTCGTAAAAGCACATATAACGCATTGATTTATATGCTGTTTTACATATTCTGACATTCGAGGAAACCAGAAATGCTGTGTTATAAGTAATTTGACCTTGTCAACTCCAAAATGACCCGAAAAATCGTGAAAGCGTACAACTAAATATTTCCTCATAGATCGTGGCATTACAAACAATTTTTTGCAGACACCGTTGTCAATTTGTAAGCGGTACAGTATTCCGTTTATAAGTTCATATTTACTGACAATATTTTTCCTTTCCGTTTTTTTCTTGGAGCATTTTAATATTTTAATGATATTGTTTAACTCTTCGTCCTGGGACTGAATTAAAGCTACTTTGTCTTCTTCAGTACTTATATAATAGACACGCGGTTTCTCACTTATATTTAATGGAATACTGGTATCAATTTCAACTAGTTGGTTCGGACATTTCACTATTATATCTAATGGGCTGCATTCAGTGGCTTCTTTAGATTGTTCAGGATCTTCGTCTTCTACTGGTGCGCGACTCAGGGCGTCCACATGGGTCATCTGGTCACCGGATTTATGCTTAACATCGTAATTGAATTCACTTAGCTGTTCTATCCACCTTGCCGTTTGGGGCCTTATATTTTTTTGAGTTTTTAGATATATAATTGCAGAACAATCTGTAATAATAGTAAATCGAAGACCAAGAAGAAGGGATCTAAGGCGACTGAGAGACCAAACAACAGCCAGTAGCTCCAATCGGCTCGAATGATAATTTTCTTCATCTGGATTAGTACGTCTGCTTACACAATAGACCAAGCGAAGGGTTTTATCTCTGTCTCTCTGAAGTAGCATTCCAGCCAAACCCACGGAGCTTGCATCGGTGTGCAGTTCGGTTTCATCCCGAGGATCAAACAATTTCAAGACTGGTTTGGATACAAGAAGATTACGTAATCTTTCAAAAGAAGTTTGATGTTCATTGGTCCAGACAAATAATTGACCATTCTTTAATAAGCGGGTTAAAGGAGCTGCAATTGACGCATAGCCAGCAATGAAGCGACGGAAGAATCCAGTCAATCCTAAAAATCTCTGAACTTCATCCCTTTTTTGGGGAACAGGGAATTCGGCAACAGCAGCAAGTTTTCTGGGTCCAGGTTTGATACCATCCTTGCTGACAACAAATCCTAAATATTCAATCTCTTTTTTAGCAAACTCACACTTTGATAGTTTCAACGTTATCCCTGCATTGCACAATTTTTCGAGCACTGCTCTAAGCATATTGATCATATTTTCAAAGTTAGAGGATCCAAAAAATATGTCATCTATGAAACACGACACACCATTACATAATAAATTGCCTAAAGCTAATGACATACATCGTTGAAACACTGCAGGCCCGTTTGAAAGACCAAAGAATAGTCTAGTGGGTTCATAGTGGCCGTCTGGTGTTGTAAACGCGGCCTTACGAGCTGACTCATCATCCATAGGTATTTGATTAAAACCCTGGCAGGCATCAAGAATGCAAAACAAACTAGAACCAGCAATTCTGTCTAATAAATCATCTATATGTGGTAAAGGGAATTTGTCCTTGACAGTCTGCGCGTTTAATTGTCTGTAGTCAATCACCATTCGATATTCACCAGTTTTCTTCTTTACAAGCAAAACGGGACTGCTATATTCAGATGAACTATCTCGAACAATACCTTGATCTTTCATTTCTAAAATAATGTCTCTTAGAATCTGCCTTTCGTAGTGGGAAGCACGGTATGGAGAACGAGCGACAGGAGTACTACCAGCCTTTTCAACTATTTTCATGACTGTATTGTTGACACATCCCAACTCATTAGGACTTAGAGCGATGCACTTTCTGAATTCATTCAATAGGTCACAGACACGTTGCTTTTGCTCATCCGATGTGTCTGGTCCAATCTTTATGTCATCAATTTTAACTTTTTCTTTGAGATCTCTTTTGGCAATAGCAACTAGATTTTCTTTGTCACCGTTGATATCGGGATATTTAATAGAATCAACATTTTCAGTCGACCAAACACCTCTTAAAATAACTCGATCCTTTTTTAAGCGTAGAGTATTATCGCTGCAGTTAACTATGGGTACTAGTGTTTTACCATCTTGAATTAATAAAGACGAACTTGATTCATTATCAGCGTTATCAAAAGTCATCACTTCGTCATCCGTTGATTTGTTATCTACAACTTCCAACATTTGTATCATATTCGGTTGAACAGTTATCGTTTTTGATGCTCTCAGAATAGCAGTTGCATGGGGTGATTCTTCAACTCCAATGTTCGCTAGACGTCGAAATTCATCCATGTGAAACATTCTAGATTTTCCTTCCCGTCTTATCATCACTAAATTTGGAAAATCTATCAAATCCTTTCCGACAATGACGAATGGCCCTTGAAATGTATCATCATTTACAACGTGCAACTTCACATCCTTTAGAATTAAATTGTCTATAGCCACATTTACTGTACAAATTCCAAGTGATTGTGTTATGCCACCTCCAATTCCTGTTATAGAAATAACATTGTTTTTAGGTTGAACAAGCACATTAATTTGCTTTGCAAATGAGTATTTTATCATTGATATATCAGCCGCTGTGTCTATTAATGCATCTGTATTCATTCCATTTATTGATACGATTTTAAGTGTAACATCTCTATTAGAGCATGATAAGGAGGATAAATTTACTGTGAGATTACTACGTGATTTAGGACATTCCCTAGTTCCATGGCCTTCAGTCCTACATGATGTACAAAACTTAGGTCTTTTAGGTTTTACGCAATCACGTGCCAAATGACCTTTTTCGTAACAATTATAACACGTAATTGGCTCCATCATTCGATAATTAGTAGCAGAACGATTATTTATTTTGGTATTATATTGCCCACCATTATTCTTATTATTTATGTATAGACCAGATAGTTCAATGTGTTCGTCAATTTTATCAGCCAAGCTCGTTGGCGACTTCAACAGTGACCATTCACTGATATAATATTCTTGCACTGTTAAAGGTGCGTCTTGCTTCATTCTATCTGATATTATTAAGTCCTTTAAATTTTCAAAAGTTTTTACATTTAACCCATTTATCCACCCATTGAAATAAGTTTCTAATTCATAGTAGTATTCTCGCCACGTACCTCCAGGCTTAATTTTATGCGAGTAGAACAATTGGCGAAATTTTTCAGCACTTAGCTTGAAACGCTTAAGTAGCAGTTCTTTCATATAAGAATAGTTTTCAGCCAATTCTTCAGGTTCTCTTATAATTATGTCGACTATTTCACTAGGAAGAACACTAGTCAAACACGCCATCCATAGAGAGGTTTCCATATTTACCCTCTTCATTACTCTCTCAAAATGTACTAAATATAATCCAATGTCGTCATATTTCAAATCAAAATTTCTTACCTGAGTCTTCCAGTCTATTTTCGGGCTGATTTCCACATTGGGCGCGTTTTGAGCAATTGGCGATAACGATTTGGCTTCAATTTCCAGCTTCTTTATCGCCAAATCATGTTCTCGCATAGCATTTCTTTCTGCAAGTTCAAATTCTTCTTTACGTTTTAGAGCTAGAGCAGCTTCCTCTGCTTTTCGATCGGCATTTATGTTACCGATTATTCCATGTATTATATCTTCATCATAATTCCTACTTTTCTTGATCAAACTTATCAATTCCACGACTTTATTATTTTCTCCGATTTCCTCTCCAAGTTCCACTGCAACGATTTCTAAATCCTTTTTTCGTAATCTCGCAAGTAAAGACATCTTTCTAAAACTATACAATTATCCACTTCTTATCCCACTTCTGAATTATTAACTTATAAAACAAGACTAAATTCTTAGAATAACGAAATCACCATTTTTATTTTGTCAAGCTCGAATTTTTCACACTGTTGCCAAACACATCAACATAAAATAACTGTTGCCACAAAAATACAATGCCGTTAATAATTATCTTACACAAGTGCTTTTGAAAAAATTCTCAATATTAGAATATGAGAAAAATATTGAATACTTTTAGGAGCTTCACGAGCTTTTTCAAACTATTAGATGAACGATTCCTTATCTACTACCTTTCAAAATAAAGGGATTATTTGTTTAGACACATAAGGAGATAAAATTAATAAAAGAATGTTATAAAAGAAATTATTTTATATATTCTCGAAGTTTATGCTTTCCTTCTAAATTTTGGCATTTCTGGAGTAATGCATCTGCTGACTGATCATTTTGAAGCAATTTAAAATTAAAATCAAGAAAACTTTGTTGTTGCTGTTGTGTCAAATGGCACTTGTCACGGACAAGCCCGCTGCTGAGCCCAGCAGCAGATTTAAGCCGAATGAAGCGTCTCTTGTATTTGAGTAGCGCCACCCAGGACCAAGAGTACGACTTTGCTACATACTCACCCCATTCGCTTGCACAACCCCTTTTTACAGGGGGGCACATTCACACATCTCACAGATAGCACACAGAAGAACAACCATGTCCGAACCGGGACTCGAACCCGGGACCTCCAGAACACGAGGAAGACGCGCTACCTCTGTGCCAGCAAGCCGGCAGAAACCTTTAAATACGGTGTTGTTATTGTTTTTACTTATGACCCTTGCCTATGGACAATCACTACACAATTAGCCATATAAGCAATCACTACACAATTTTGAATTGATATGAAATAATACGGTTGGAATAAGCACTTAACTCAATTGAAACTCACTTAAGTCCTGCAGCTCACCCTCTTCCTATCCCCCATTTCCCCCTCTTTTCCATCCCTTTTCTGTTTTCCGGGATTCTTTGATTGTTCATTTTACCGACAATTTGTGGGAAGCTCTCGACTGACGTCCACAGTCGAGAGTGGTCATACAATGGGACAGTTGGCAGATTTACGATCATGCCCATACACGTTTCACATTATTAGAACGCTGCATAACTAAGATAATAAGAATAATCGGCATTTAATATTGAAAATTTATTGAAGTTCAGTTTTACAATGTTCAAACTGTCTATGTATTGCCCGATGTCATTTTTTGTGATACGAAGTTCGCACTAGCAACAAGTTATTTAATCAAATTCTTGCGTAAATATTTTATTTTTATATTTTTCTTTCAGTTTCTTTATATTTAATCTTAACAAATCCGTTTTAACGTCCAATTTTCAAAAGTTTCGAATGCTTATTCAGCCATTTGTTTTAAAATCAAAGAATTATTTTAAAATGTTTACATATTTATCGCAAAAATTGTTTAGGATTTCAATATATTTTTGCCCAATTATTATTTTTCTATGTATGATATTTTTATTCTTTTCTGTGAAGCTACTGTTTCTTATTCACACTATTTCTATCTTTGTAGACCTCGAGGTTACACTATTTTCTCCGTTCCGGTACCTTCTTTGCCCACCACGTGGTTACTCGGTGCTTATGGGATGAACAGGTTGCAGGGCTTCGGAATGTTGCCCTCTCCCGTCCAAGTATGTGCGACCACTTTTAATACTAATGAGTGTTCTGTTCATGCTTTTTCATGTACTTAAAAATGTGGCACGTTTTTATTTATTCTTTCCGGTTAAGAAAATCGTGTATACTTTATTAAAGCTATTTCTTTGCTTGATCTTGTTCAAAATTTGAATTTAATTCTTTAATTTAGATTTCAGGCTACGATAACAAACCTCATTTTGTTGTTGTTGTTTTCGTCTTATTGGATTAACATATAAATAAACAGAGGATTTAATTAAGAGATGGATTTAATTTAATATCTATTAAAAATCCATAGTTTTTTTTAAATATAAATATCATGTGATAAAACTCTCCCATACAATTCTTCTATGTTTGAATTGCTATATTTAAATACTTATGAATTGACAGATCACAAATATAATTCTGGAAACTGATTTTTAAGTCTAAAATAGAACTCAAAATCGTGTTCTTTGCCAATTTGCATAAAAAGAAAGCAAAAGGCATTGAGGTTTATTTATTCCTAAAAGAATATTTTCAATAACTTGCCATATCGATTAACAATGCTGAAAAACGAATATCTTAGAAAATAATCACTCTCAAATTGTAAGCATATAAAATAACGTTAAAACGAAATATTCTCATATCTTTTCAAATGAAAGGATTTTTTCTTTTGAAGTATAAATTCCGTCATTTTGCCTTCATTAGAAAAAAATATATATTTTTCTTTTCATCGGCAGCTGCAATATCTTAATTTTGTTTTGGTTCTTTATTCCTAAATGTAACCAATAGTCAAATAAAGATGTATTATATGAAGAACAATTAAACGCCCTCTTAATTTATAACCAAGAAGAGTAAAGCTTCAAAGATAAAAAAAATTACTAAAATTAAAGTGATTTGATCATACAATATAAAACAATACAGCATGAAATTACTTTAAGTTTGATTTGTTAATCACGTATACAAAAAAATGTATTTATTAATGTTACAATGCTCATGTATTTAGTTAAATCCATTAAAATAATGAAAAATATTCTAAAACATTTTTTTAAAAATTATTAAAATTCTTGTAAATATTGTGTTTAAAATCATTATTATTAATAAAAAGGGGGGAAGATCCAATTTTGGAAGAATTATTTATAGAACCTTTTTCTATTGATTTTAATATTAATTTGGGCAAAAGCATGGGAGTGAAAGATTGCATAAATAATAAAGTTAATTTCAAATTCCTTGCAATAATAAAACAACATTCTTACAAATTGTATTTAAAAGAATTTAAAACTTATTGAAATTGTCTGAATGTGTAAGTAATAACACTGTAAAGATAGTAGTATTAATTTTAAAATGGTGAAAAAATGATTCTCGTGCCACAAAGACGATATTGTATTATTTAAGGAAAAAGATTGATTGAATCAGGTCCATTAATAGTAATTAAAATTGAAAAAAATTTCCTTTTTTAGAATCTATTATATTGGTGTGGTAGGTAGATAATTAACTGCATGCCAAATTTCATAATTTTAGGCCTAGTGGGATATTGAACTAAATGCATTCAAATTGTGGACATCAGAGAGCTTACAAATTGTGTAATAAAATCGTTTTTCAAAACAATATTGTAATCATAAGTGTATGGCCATATTATTGTTTAATTTTTTGATCAAAGAAAGAGGGCGATAATTAATTTATTATCATGTCAGAACATGATGTCGTTTTGGGGATGAGGTTTTTGGCTAGTAATTAGTAAAAAAATCCGTAAGCCGAAAAATAAAAATTTTATTATTTGCACCAGCATCTCAAAAAATCAGCTTTTTAATAACGCGTTGCCATCGAATTTATAAAAGCTCAGATTTTAAAAAATTCAATGACCACCACAAATAAAACCTAGAAAAATGTCATTTTCAGCACGTGATTATATGAAAGGAAATAAATAGAAAATTTGTTTTTTTTAAACAATAAATGTGAGACAAAGTTTTCTGGATCTTTGGCAATACTGAAGTGACTCATTCAATGAAACCATTAAAATGAATGAAAATACAATTTAACTCGCACGAGCATGTGGTGATTGGCCGTTCGAGAAATGATGTTCTGACATGATACATTGGAATATGCATAGCAGATTTCATTTTAATATTTTTTTTTCTTTTTTCTCTGTTTCATCCATTGCAGTTCTCTTTCTCTCGTCCTTTTGCTATGAATGTCGAGATGCCTTCCAGTTGCCGGATAGGGGAGCAGATTGGAATCAGAATCACCGTCTTCAACTACTTCCACTCTGAAATCGAAGTGAGCAGATATTTTTGATTTAACTTTTAACAGGAAACTTATTCTGATATGAGTTAAATGTCGATAACGTTTGACACATCCGCACAAATAATACCTTTATTCACTAGCAATAAGCAATTCAATATTCATTAGCAATAAGCATTCATACAACTGAACTACCAACAGTTAGTTCTTTATGTACAACTGAAGAATGATAATGAATTTGATTTTACAAACATTTAATTCGCACATACCTGAAATTAAACTTGAATGATACAAACAATTAAAGGGTTCACTCAAGCTCGAAGCGCCAATCTGCCAACCAACAGTTAAAAATGTATCTACTGAGCCTCATCGTTACTAGCCGATTTACCATTTGATTGGCGCAGTATAGCCAAATATGGCTCTTGCGCCAATAAACCTCATTCAAATAACCGTTACTAGCCAAGTTTCTCAAAATATGGCAGTAAAGCGCACAATAAGTGTTAATAACGCACTTTGCAGTTTTGATCGAATGAATGGGGATAGGGGATTGTAAAGATTTGATTAAGAAATTTTGGAGTATCCATTCTTATAGCCCGGATTTTGAGATTTTCATATGTTGGAATCTTAGATTCTCGGAGTCAAAAAGGTACAATGTTCTCAAACGGACCGCCCGTATTCCACGGGACTAGAATTTTCAAACTGAGACAAATGCTTCAACCGAAATGGCAGTTGTATTGAAACGTAATAAATCTGAAGAAAATTATACTAAATAATACTATAAATGAATTATTTGATTATCAAAGTTTATTTGGTTTAAACATATTTTGGTGAAAAACCTGTTATGAGACACAGCTACATAAAATATTGCATGAAAATTTTAGCGAGCATTAATACTGGCGAACCGACTGGTCGCCAAAGGCGGCTAGTTGGTAATAATTTCATTTCCATTTCACAACAAATGCTTCAACCGAAATGGCAGTTGTATTGAAACGTAATAAATTGGTAATAATTTCATTTCCATTTCACAACAAATGCTTCAACCGAAATGGCAGTTGTGTTGAAACGTAATAAATTGGTAATAATTTCATTTCCATTTCACAACAAATGCTTCAACCGAAATGGCAGTTGTGTTGAAACATAATAAATTGGTAATAATTTCCTTTCCATCTCACACAAAACTTTTTGTCATTTTATTCAAATTTATATATTTCACATATTGATACAATCATCGCAATACTCAGAATATGTAATAATTTAGCTTGAAAAATAATCAGAGATTTTTTTGTGTGGATATTTTAAGTTTTTCGGTCGAACGTATTTTTATGTATTTTCTTCTTTTTCAGGCACTTGTGATCTTAGGCAGGTCTCTCGACTATAATTTTGTTCACGTCGAGCATATGGGCATCGTGCAGTCTTACAATCCACGAACCGACTCAAACGAGCATCACCATCTCGTTTTCGTGAGTACATTTTTCTCCGATTGATAAAAATAAGCATACTACAATTATGAATCAAATTACCATCATATGTTGCATGCTAATTGCGCCGCACTGTAAGGATTTTTGAATACTTTGGGTAGTTTACAAAAGCTTTATGTTATTAAGTCAGATAACGTAAAGTTGGATGTTAGATTGCTTGTAGAATTCTGATTTTCAGATAACTATGCAGCTCCCTTTTTTAATGTTCTGATTTAGTCGCATTTACTTTGACTGCATGTTAGAACTTTTTTACCTTGGTGATGAGCTCTCAGTTTTAGGGCCGGAAGATTTAAAATTTGAAACCTGCTTCCTTTGATCTGGTCATATCAGCATGGCTAGGTGGTGTGAGACAAAAGCTTGATTAGTAGGTTGCCAGCCTAGATGTCGCTCTCGCCTTCTGATCACTGTTCAAAGTTATGAGGTCCGTATCAAAGAAATCCTAATATTGCGTATACAGCTGGACGTTTACATGACAAAACTAAATTAAATTTAATTGTGAATAAACTTGTTTTTCTTTTTGAGAAGAGGCTACTTCAGTAATTCGCGTATGTGAGATACAATGGCATGAGCAAAATTATTTCATTAAATTTCACCATCTACCATAAATAGTCTAAATATTATTTTTAATAACAAATCCGACCGAAAATTCGCATTATTCACGACTTTAGATCTTTATGTGCTTGTTTAAATTAGTTCGTTTAGTTGTAATATTTCTTGTAAATTTAATGATTAATAAAAGCTATTCCAGATTATAATGTGGAGGTGCAGAATTCCAACCCAAAACGACATTGTTGTTGCCGATACTGATTTAGCTTTGGTTTCTTGATTTAATCAGGCATCATGTGATAAATTATATCTAATGAATATGTTTTTAAATAATTTCTTGTGTTTTAGGTGAAGTCCGGTAAAAGTGCTGTTGTGTACATGCCCATAGTAGCCACAACTACCGGAACCATCAACGTCACTGTCATGGCCAGGGCCCAGATGGCCAAAGAAGTTGTGACGAGGCCTCTTATAGTGAAAGTAAGATTTTTGTCGCACCTAGGTTTAAGTTTCTTTTATACTTGTATTTTTCCTTGCTGTATACAAAGATAAGTATACAAAGTTTTTATGTTCCCCAGAAACTCAATATATTAGATTTATTTCAAATTCTTCAATAAAGGTTTCAGGAATTGTTTTTGAAAATTCAGCCAATTTTGAAATAAGACTCTTGGGATTTCATTTTTTTCCCTTTGAAATTATAACGAAGATTTAAAAATTATTAATTACTGATAGTGTTAAAATTTTTTGATTTGTATGTTTTTGTATTATTCGATAGCTTACATGTTCGTTACTTTTAAAGGGTTTTAGGTGAATGATTCATGATTTCATCTGATTTCCAAATCGATTTGCTGGCGCATTTTGGATTTGATCTTTCTTTGATACATAATAAGCTTCAAACCATAATCTTGAATTACACCAAATTCAAATTGACTAATTACATTTCGTTTTCTGTATAAATTTTTTTTAGTTCAGTAGATGCCTGAGAATGCTAGAAAATGCACTTTACATTGAAAAGTCATGGTTCTTTTAATAATAAATAAAAAATTTAAAAAAAGAATATTTAATTAATACAGTTTTTCCCCCATAGTGCATATATACTCTTGAAATAATTATTAGCTTTTTATTTTGTATGTGATAAAAATATCTGTATTTTAAAATCGTTAGTTTTTAAACTGTAAAATCCATCAATATCTTGTTTGGCTGCATTTGCGATAAAAATTATATCAGTTATATTCGAAAATATTTCAGCTGTTTAAAAAATAGTTTTTTTCCCACTTATTTAAGATTATCTCCAAACATAGTAGCTTTCATTTCTTTTTTATATTGCCTATACTTTAATGAATTTAAAAATTATTCCATTCCTTCAAAATTATTCCATTTTTAGACAAAATCTATTGTGTATTTTATATAGTATCTAATTATCGTCTGAAAAATCTCCAAATTTCGTACTTCCCTGAGTTTGAAAAAACACATTTTTAGCATTATTCACACTTTTCTGTGAACGCGGTAGTTTAAAATTGCTTTGAGATAGACGAGGGAAATTTGATACATAAATTAATTATCAAATTTGTCGATTTATTTCAAAGTTTGAATAAAATTCTATCCCAGAAAATCTTTCTAATGGTTGTCCAAGTTTATGAGAACTCAATAACTCCTAAAATTTGGTACACAGGTTAAGAATCTAAAATGGAGATTAACAAAAAAAATTTAATCTACATTTATTGCGTTCACATTTCGATACAAATTTGTGAATTGGTTAATCATCTCTTCCTTTGTACTTTCTCTTGCATGTAAATTTAATAACTCATGAACGGAATGATTTAGGTCATAAAATTTGGTATATTTTGTGACTACAGTTTACAGTTCCGTTTAAAATTATGATTTTATTCGCTCGGAAAAAGTCATACAAAATGCATATTTGTATGAAAAAATCATTAAAAATTAATAAATTACGTGTATTTCTTAACTAATATTCGACAATACCATGCAAGACAATTAATCCACCATCTATATTTTTATGTGGAGGCGGGAGAGGGGGCAAGAATTTAAGTGGAGACTATGCCAGAAAGTTTTAGAAAGACCAACCGTCTAATATTCTTCGTTTTTGCAAGATGTAAAAAGGATTTCAAAATTAAATTGGTAGAATCTGTTTGACCTATTGTACCATGGAAATTTATTTACATCAGTCTGAAACCATAACACAACAAACTCATACTTTTCTATTAATTATATGATGTTAGACTATTTCAATTTCTTCTTTAACCTAGTAAATTTCCATCGTGGCTTCTTTCACAACGCCGGCAAAGAACATTGTTTTCTTTTCTTCTCTTGCAGGCGGATGGCGTGCCTCAGTTCAGGCACACGAGCGTTCTGCTCGATCTCTCCCAAGGAGCGTACCTCATGAAGTATCTGGACACGAACCTGACAGAAACTCCAATTGTGCCCTATAGAAGAGAGAGACTGTACGTTTTTGGTTCTAACAAAGCGACTGTGTCGGTTACAGGTACTATTTTGAATTCTACATTACTCGAGATACTATGTCGATACTGTGGTAACCTGGTTGTAAATTTTCGACTCGTGAACTGTAGGGTTTCAGGATCGAGACCTGGTTCCACCGAAGAACCGTCGGCAAAGGGGTCTGTTGCATTCCGTCAAGGTCAAATTTTCTTCCACTGGTGGGATGCGGTGTAGAGAGGGGGGTGTCAGCTCAGTTGTCGTCCTCGTCGCGGTTCACAATTACGATGTCCATCCCAAAATAGCTCTAGTGTTGCTTCAAAACGGGACGTTAACATAGTAAACTAACTGTCGATACTGTGGACTTTTAAAGAAGCTCTACATGCAAGGATGTGTGGTTATTTGGAAATAATTATTTAACTTAAACTCGAAAACAGGCCTTTACTAACTGGATTATATATTAAATCAAATATCTCTCACGGACCCTAAGGGAAAACCCGGTTAAGATTAATACTTAGAGATGGGTCATATTACAAGAATCATACGTTATATGATAAGTGAATTTAATGGACTTGATGAATGACTGGACAGTTTAAAACGAACGTTATTACATAGCTCAATATTGGCGGGAATCAGGTGACTTCGTATTGGCTGTGGAGTGATGATGCATGGATGACGTTCCGGACACCACAGATATTAAGATTAAATGAATTAGAAATGCCCTTAGAACTCAATCATTGTTCCCGAAAATGTTGTGGGGGCATACGGTCATTCAAACTTTTCCATGTGTTTAGATCTGGTAAGAATTATCATTGACTGTAAGAAAATCAATCTCTTATAGAAACTGATTGTAAGAAAATCAAGCTAAACATCTCATTAAAGTTATTTGAATGTTACAGAACATCATAATATTCGATGTTCATTGAAAGTCAGGCATCATTTAATACCTACTATTAGTTCATACTCTCCCTATATATATATATTTATATCTTGTTCGAATTTTCAATCTTTAATAAAATACCTTTTATTCATCCACTCAAGTTCAAATACATTTTTTGAACGTTGTGGATGACACTTGATATTAATATAATTTTGTTCAAGTATTAATTCATTAATTTAATTAATTAATCTTTACTTATAATAAAGCACAATGTGTGTGTGTCTGTTGGCGATGTACAGACCAGACCGTTCGACCAACACCTACCAAATTTGGTAGATGTATACCTTGAGTGCCGGGAATGTGCACCTAGGAGCCCTTTTTTGAATTTATAATTAAAATTTTAATTAATTAAAAAATAAGCCAAAATTTGACGTTTTTGCGCTATAATGTCCGAAAATATTACAGTACAAAATTGATTTTTGCATCAAGTTAAAGCGCAAAAATTAGCTTTTCAATGATACTAATGTTTTGACATATAAATTAAAATTCTATTTTTAATGAATTTTTAAACATTTAATTTAATCGTATTTTTTTCAACAATTTATTTTGCAAAAATAAAATAAAAATAAAATTTTATCTTCACGAGGATCTCAAAAAAATCAGCTTTTAATAAAATGTTGCCATCACATTTTCAGAAGTTCTGATTAAAAAAAGTTAATTACTAAAAAACAACAAAAGAAAAATACAATTTTCATCACGTGATTTTATGAAATGAAATAAATAGGAAATGTGATATTTTTTAAACAATAAATGCAAGAGAAAATTTTTCTTGATCGTTTGCAATATCAAAATTATTAATCCAATTAAAGAATTAAAGTAAATAAAAATACAAAGTAAAAATATATTAAAAAAGTGCGACAGTTAAAACTCAAAAAAGAATTTTTAGAAAAGCACCAAACGATTATCTTCTGAGAGCGAGATTAGTTATTTAAAAGCAAGAAATCTTAAACGAACTTTGAAAATGACGTCATTTCAAAGAAACGACGAACAAAAAGCAATTGATAATAAGTAACTGTAAAATATTTTTGCATGCTTTTTTTTATTTTTAAAACAATAAGACATGTTAAGAATTGTTACTTTTACTTATGTGAAGAACATATTTTGTGCAAATCAAAGAATTCGCCTTCGTGATTGTAATTTACCTCCGCATTTTAATGAATCATGCGAAATAAAAACGCAACTGCTTTCAACGAAGCATACGTAATATTAAAGCTATACTGGTAAAAGCAGGTCAGCTATTTGAAAATGCATCTTATTTCAAACAAGCATACGTAATAATTAATAATGCAAAATTTGTAAAAGCAAATAAAACTATTTTTACCCGCATATTTCGGAGACATCAAAACTTTCTAACCAAAACAATATCATGTTCTCTCACGAGAAAATAAACCAACTATCATTCCAAATTAAACATATAAAAATTTCATTTTCGGCACGTGTCTGCATAAAATGAAACAAATATGAAACATGATATTTTTGTAAAATAAATGGATGGCAACGTTTTCTATGATATTTTACTATACATATATTACTAATCCAATTAAACAATTTTATTTAAGGCAAATATGGCTTAACATCTACAAGGCATCTTCTGTAATCGGAGCCCACCATCTAATTTCTTAATTTTTTGGGGAGAGACATAAATCTCTTAACAAATGGTCTAATTGAAATATATAAATAGTAGACTGAGGGGGAAAATGCCGATGAATTAAATTTTTTCATACATCATCTGCTCTGTGAATCATATTTAACAAAATATTCTTGAGACAATAAGTCCTTAAAATAAAAAAGTGGTTCTCCAATGAACTAAATCATCAAAGCTGATCGATCTATGAAAATTTCAATATAAATATTCGATAAAAACTGGCGATTTTTGATCACGTTATCAAGATATCAAAGAAGCCAATCAGAGTTACTCTAGAATAATTGGTCTAGATTATGAAAATGATGATTGTTCTAAACTTGCAATATTCAGAACTGAATAAATCAGCCAGATTTGAAGAAGATAGAAATGCTTATTTTTTTATTTAGAAGTTGAAATATTAATAATATTTTACAAATATGAATCTATAAGATCAAAGGAATTTAAGCCATAATTTTTTTATATATGTTTATAAACATAAAAAGAATGTTATTATTGAGAGCATTTATATACATCTAAAAATAAAATTTAAAACTGAAGGTTTAAATTAACCTGTGAAATTTTTGCTGAATAATTCCTTGAGATCTTATAAATTATAAAATAAATTATAATGTTTCAATTTTAGAATTGAAAATAAAACTTCAATCTCGGGCTACTCTGCTTTCAGTTCTTAGTTTTATTTAAAGACATGCTTAAATTGAGTAAAAATTTCTTTATATGAAGTGCACTTCAATAATTTCCACTTTAATTTAAAACTGAATTTTACGTGCACTGATAGAAAATCAGAGAGAGATGCTTAGTTCAAAGATAGGACTGGTTAAAACCTATATTAATAGTATAAGTGGATTACATGATTATCGAAATTCGAAGCTTAAAAATATTTTGCTGAAAAACTTATGAGACCAAGTTATATATATAAAAAATTGATTTAACCCTTTAGTTGGCATTAATATTGGCGAACCGACTGGTCACCAAAGGCGGCTAGTTTTTAATATTTTAAATGAAATTTTAGCAGTTTGTAAGGAAAATTGAAATCAGCAGGCAGTAGCTGAATCGGCAAATGCGAGGATTTTAATATTTTTCATGTGAAGGTGAAGAATGTAAGTTCAATTCTTACAAAAATCAATAACTTAATAAATTTTGTTAAAAAATTTTACTTTAAGTATACGTTTTATCCAAATAATTTTCAAGAGTGAGTTAGCAGTTGTGCTTTATTGGTTAGAATGAAGGATTTTCTTTGAAAAATAAAATTGGAGAAATTTAAGCTTTGGATTCAATTCCGATTTCTATCCTCAAAATCATTGTTGTCAACTGTTGGTCACTTTTCCTACCTAACCTTAAGATTGAGCTACGTGTCGAGAAGGAAATTCGAGAATGAGAATAGAAAATTCGCTTTGTATTTTGCCTCTTAACCACTTAACAGTTTCATTTTCCTTACTATCTAATAAGATGACGCCTTCTATTTTGGGAATATTTTCTTATTTTGATTCAAATGGAAATCCATCGAATACTTGACTTATCTACTGGTTCGAAGTCATTTTACTATTGAATTAAAATTGTTTTGAATGTTTTATTTTTTTACAGCTAACAAAATTCGATAAATCAATGCACATACGGTATACGGACAAAACAGTTAAGTGGTTAATATTAATGATTTAATAAAAAATAACTAAAATAAAATATATATATATTTGTTGACCTAAGGAGGTGTTAATTTAAATTTTTTTAAGTATTAACTTTTTTTAACATAAATATATCATTCTTCACAAGATCAGCATTTGAAACTAACAACGTTACATAGATAAAACCGCGAATTAACACTGTTAAAGCGGACACTGATGGATTGTTTAAAGGTGTGGAGTAGAAATCAATGGCAGATAAGTTTATTGGTTTGTATTATACGGATTATTCATGTTGCAGGTGATTTCATTGGCGCCGTCTTTCCCACCATGCCAGTGAACACGGAGAGTCTCCTAAAGCTGCCGGGATGGTGCGGGGAGCAGGCCATGTTCGATTTCGCCGCCAATCTCTACACCCTTCTCTACTTACGGCTTTCCGGTCAGCGGATGCCAACGCTGGAGAAAGAGGCCTTTCAACACCTCCGAGTAGGTGAGTCCGAGGATTTTCAAGGAATAAAATTTTTAAGCTAGCATCAGAATGCAACATGCTGTCTGGCCTACAAGTTCCAAATTTAAATCGAACCCCAAATGTTTCTTGGGTTGTTGGACTTGTGGCGATAGCTTCATAAGCCAGATAACATTAAGGATACCGAAGTCGACTTTTGTATTATGGTCATGTTACCCGGCTACTGGCCCTAGCATCGCAGGTTCGTACCGCGACCTCCATTCGGTACATTAGTGACCTTGGAAACGCAACCTCCTGTAACAATCGTGACGCCATCTACCCGCAGCAAAAACCAACAAAGTTGTCAAACTCACTTCACGCAAGCAAGCAAAGCCACCAACCCCACTTCACTCAAGCAAACAAGCAAAGCAAAGTCGTCAGTCACATTTGACGCAAGCAAACAAGCAAAGCAAAGTCGTCAAACTCGCTTGAACTAAGCGAACGATTTCTTATAGCGCCTCGTCATAAGGCTTGGCGCTATAAAAAATCGTTCGTTCCTCCGCCGACTCACTGGTGGAGTGGCGCTAGCTTTATAACCCAGATAACCTCTACGATACCGAAGTCAACTTTTGTATTATGATTATATTACTTGGCTACTGGCCCTAGAGTCGCAGGTTCGTACCGCGACCTTCAATCGGCACAGGCTCATAAAAAAAGGGATTTCAAATTTTTTGGTAGTTTTTTAATTAATTGAAAAGTAATTGAACATTTATTATTTTCTTCTTCTTAACTTTGGAACATATTATCACATATGATCCATTTTTAATGGAAAAAAAAGGTTTTCAGTTTAACAAACAAGTCAAATTTCTACTAAAATGCGGATTTCGGCGTTCAGGGAATTGAATTTTATTTTACTTGAGATCAATTCATTTCCTTTAGGTAATAATTCTACAGCATTTTTAATATCCCAAAAGCTTTTTATATATATCCATATAAATAATATTCAATAAATTTATTCGTCACTTAAAAACTTATTTTTCTTCTTGATGTTTATATATTTGGCGTAGTTCATTATTTTATGAAATTCTCTTTTTTCTAAACCTGTTTCAAGATGTCCCCCCTAATTTTAGTACATTTTTGAAAATTAATTTTAAATGCAATTTATTATAAAACTTTTTATTATTGTAATAAAAATCAAATTAATTTTTTATCATATTTTGCATATATGCTTTTGCCATAGTGTTGCAATCGGAAAAAAACATAGGAAATTTAAAATCATTTACAAAATTGGGGAAATGCAGGAAATTTTGAAATTACTCTTAAAAACTGGAAAGTACAAGGATTTTTAGATTTCTAAGGGTTTTTTTTTTCCATCTAAAAAATACCGTTTTAATTGAAACATTTCATGAGGGAAAGATCGTTTCCAGTTAGTTCTAAAAACCAATTATGATTTTGTCTTGCTAAATTTTAATCAATAATGAAGAAAAAAACATTTCTGTTTGTAAATATAAATATTGATTTAATATACTGCTATTTCAAGGAATGATGAATTGTTGATTACTTCCTTTTCCCTTTTCTCACATAAAAACTAGAAATTTGGAAATTTTGAAAATATTGCTATTTTATAGTAACTATCATCTGAAGGCTATTCGAGTACTTCCTCTTTTACTGTGTCTACACAAAGGAAACACCGGGATTTTTTTTTCGACTTGTGAACAGTGGCAGCTGTATCAAAGTATTAATATGACAAGTTTTATGGCTCTTGGTGAAAATCTTTGATTTGATCTTTGGTCGATGGTTAGGCTTGCAGAATTCTCTTCCACACACATTCTTCTTTATTAATAATATAATTAATCAAAAGAAAAATAGCTCAATAATGAATTCCTATAATCATATGTATTTGAATTTTTAACTTTTCTGGAAATTTCCAAAATATTACTTAATTTTTAACCATTTAATTTTCCCAATGGAGTTTCAAAGAATTCGCTCCAGGTTTGTTCACTGCACTTGAAATTATTTTATTGCCCAACTTAGTAGCCTCAGGGCCGAGAGATTTCCCAGTAGTGAACCAACAGAAACGTACTTTTTTTTTATTGCTGAAGAAGATCTGAACGCTGCTGAATTAAAGTAGGTTTGTACTGTTTCAGGGTACCAGAGGCAGCTCAGCTACCAACTGAGTGACGGTTCTTTCTCGCCTTTCCGATGGGACACGCCTTCAAGCGTTTGGTAAGTGCTCACATTTGCAATGTTGTAATTTGACTGTTAGATTTGTAGCTTTCAGAGCAGAAACGTTGACACATATTTCGTTATACTATAGTCAGATACTTAGAGCAGCATCTCGATGTTTCTGTCTTCTGGTTGTTAAGAATTTATAGAACTCGGTATATGTAGTTTCGAGTTTCTTCTCTAAAATACAATCGAAAATCCCATATGTGCTCTTGTGATGAAAGTTTTATTTCCCTAGTAGCACACAAGTATTGTACAATATTGATCAATATTTGCAATATTGCTTAATATTGTGAAATATCATATAATATCACACAATATTATACAAAGTTATGCTACTGAATGTGCCACCTGGGAAGCCAGATAACATTTACGGTACACACGTAATTGCTTTTGTATTGTAATTACGTTACAGGCTAAAAACCAGAACGTTACAAGTTGGACAACCTGCTTCCGCCAATAATGGTGACCTTCGACCTAGAATTAGCAACGTTCGCACAGCTGTTGTGGTGCCCTCTACTGGTAACAATAGTCGTCAAGCGCATTAAATAGAACAATAACATCGCCACCAATTACTCACACACACGCTAGCCATACTTTTAGCTCAAATGTATCGTTCGTCTCATCACTGGTGGGAGAGATTGTGATGAAAGATTCGTAAGCAAGATAACATCTACGGTGCTCAAGTAATTTATGTTGTATCCTGGTTATGTTATTTGGCTACAAGCCCTATTGTTGCAAGTTCAGTCCTAGGGCAATCTGCATTCAACATACCTTTATAAAACTTCAGTAAATTCTTAAGGAATAGGAAGTGGACATAAATGAAACTAAACCAAATCAAATAGCCAAATCATTGATCAGAAACAAATTAATCGAATTTTTATTCACTGTAATATAGTTTCAATTGTATTGAATAGCATTTCCAAAACTGATTCTGTGGCGCTCCTTTACAGGCTAACTGCCTTCTGTGTTCGCGTTTTCCATCAGGCCACTTTCCAAGAGTGGGAGAGCTTCCTCTTCATCGATCCCACCGTCATCTCCAGGGCTGTCCGGTGGTTGCTGAAACAGCAGAGTTTTGAGGGTGCTTTTTGCGAAACCACCACCTACCCCTACGACAGGAAGATGAATCTCACGGTAAGCTTTTTTAACCCTTGAAAGCTGGTAATTTCTTGCATCTGATTTAAATAATTAAATTAATTTTTTAAAAACCTGCTTTCGAAATGTGTTGTTTTAATCAAGTTGGAAATCGCAATAGACATCGTAGTCGTTAATGGGTTATACTTAGGTTTTATAATAAATTATATCTTTTAATGATTTATTTTAGTTTAAATATTAAAAATTATAATGATTCGGAGCACATATAATAAAAAAGGGAAAGATAGAGAAATAGAAGTTAAAAAATGAATGACAAGGAAGGAAGAAATAACATATAAACAATCTTTTTCTGTAATATTCTCTGAAATTGCGGTTAAAAAACGCCGATAGTTAGAGTAACATTTAATAATAATTGTAATTAAAATTAAGGAAAAGCGCTTCAAGGTGCATATTCCCATCATTCAAGACATAAATGTGTTATGTTTTATAGCTATATATCAAGCCGTCTGGCCTGTAAATTGTCAAAACGCACGCACGCACACACAAACACACATACACACACACACTTTTATTATTAGTGGAGATTATTTCTGGTTACTTTTTGAGGATTTATTTATATATTGTTCATGTTTGTACTTTTCTTTTAAACTGTTGAATGTTGTTGCATGCAGAGTTACAAAATTTCAAGTAAGTGACTCATTCTCTCTTTCATTAAAAATTCTCCTCAGCTCCTTCGTCTGCTTAAAAAGTTTTAACGATTATTATTTGAACTTCCATATAAATATCTCATACCTTTTCCATATTGTAAAAAAGAACCTTTAAAATTTAAACAGCGTGGCATTGATTTATTTTAAGTACATTTTTATGTCATTTCAAAAACTCTATTAATATATTTTTATCTATTAGAGTTTTATATTTTGTTGAACAGCCATTAATCATTATCATCGCAGGTAACAATGATCAATAACTGTTCAACAGATATCAAGCCGTATCTGGCAGCTTAACTCTCCGTTTAAAACAATCTTGACCACTCATATCCAGAAATAGTGGATTCCATTTCATGGGAATGAAGACTTTCGTATGTTTCTCCGTAAGGAAAGCAACAAATTCCACTAACATCAATTGTTTAAGCTGATTTGAAATGAAGAAATTAATTTTGAAACTGATAACTTCAAGCGATGGGATGATCAAATATTTTCGTGTGTGTTTGAATATGTAGGTTGGAAAAAGAGAATTTTACATAAAGCTAATGACAGCATTAACCACAATCATATTTAGGGGCATTATTAGTTTCTTCTTATTGATTGAAAGTGATGAACAATTGTGACTTGGTCCATCAGCTCTTGAGTTTAGGAATAGGCAGTAGATAATAGGCTAGATTATAGACATTTCATGAAGCTAGATGGACTAGAATGGATGATAGGCTAAACTTTCTTACTAATTAATAGAACTTTAATGTGTGATCGAGTGATATAGCTGAAACTTGGGATAAGAAAAAAAAAGCTTTAAAATCATATTTATTTTGTATACGAATTTTAGAGCATATTTGGATACACACTCCACAGGTGCCATTCACTTATTATATTTTTTTCAGCACATATTAAAAATACATATATATATACTACAAATTTTAATAAATCGACTTATGAGCACCGATAATAAAATGGACAAGTCGTGCGATTATGAATACATAGCCTTAAATAAAGCTGCTTTACTTGACATCACAGCTGCTTGGATAATTGTGAAGGTGATTAACTTCAAGTATGATGAAAAACATTGAGGAATGGTTTCATCGAAAATTAACAATAAAAATTCTTAGAATGTGAATTAAGAAATTTTTGCTCTTCATAATTTAAATGCAAAAATTCCTCAAACTTTTCATTGTGCATTTGATGATTCCATGGACCTAGGGAATTCAAGTACTTAAAGGATTATTTAAAATCCTATAAACTAGTTATACAAAAGATTCTAATACCTTAATAATAAAGTTACCATATCATTTTTTTTACCTTTATGCAGGGTAAAAATGATGATATATTATTTGCATTGTTTGCAAAAAAGAGGTTAAATGAAGACAAATTTGTAATGATTGTTTGTCTATAAATATTAGAAGAAATTTTATAAAAGGCGATTTCTTATCCGTGTCTTTGTGGTGAAAGCTTTATAAACCAGATAACATTTACGGTACACAAGTAATTACTTTTGTACTGTAGTTATGTTACACAACTAAAAACTAGAATGTTGCAAGTTGGACAACTTTCCACCCTAGAACAGTCGTGTGAGCGGGTTTGGTGCACGTTGAACGTCCGGGTCAAACGGCCTCTCACTGGTGTGGTATGGAGAGAGAGGTGCCAACTCAGGTATCGTCCTCGTCATCTGACAGTGGTTTAATATTACAAAATCCATCCCAAAATAACTCTGGTGCTGCTTTAAAATGGGAAAATAATATAACTGAAACCGAACCCAAATGAGATCATTATCCACAATTTATGATCCCTTATTCTTAAAAGTGTTAAAAACAAAATGATAAAAAGTTAATGATTTTTAAAAAAAACCATTTTGCAGTCGAGCCGCATCAAGGATCCAGTGAAGTATCGCAACATCTCTCTTACGGCGCATGTCCTCATCACTCTGGTGGAAGTCAGCGATCTCAGCGGAGTAAGTGGATCTTCTTCATCATTTCACAAATGTAAAGCTTTTCATATCAAAATCAATTAATCAGAATTGTGCTGTTTTTTTTACTCCATCATTAAAATATAATTTAGCTATTTTTGAATAATTTTCATCTGTTTTTAAAATTTTGCAGTCATTATACTAAGAAATAGAATGCATTGTCATTTATTTTGAATTCCAAATGTTTATTTCAAGTGATATTTGATTAAAATATTTTGACATGTTTTTAAGTCGTAAATATGGATAATTAGCTTCTAATGTTATTAGAGAGGATGTTGCTTTTATTATAGAATACGCAAAAAAATTTCTGGGAGACCATTTCCAGTGGTTGCTATTCGAATAAATTGCACAAAATATAAACAACACACATACAACATAAGGTTGATGATAAATATGAAAGCTATTTTCATACAGTGCTCTATTTAGCTGTATGTTTACAAATAGCTTTTGATGTATTCTATTTATGTGACGTAAAGATGAATGCTATTGACAAAAAAAATCACCCCCCCCCCAATAATACTTGTTTTCTATAATATTGTCGTTTAATTTTATTTCTATTCAATAAATAATTTTAAAAATATAACTTACAGCGATACTTTCCATCACTATTATAAAATTCAGATAATATTTAGTATTTCTACAAATATTTCACTGTTTTCGTTTCTATTCTCAAAATTCACGGCATAGTGCTACTGATTATTTAGTTTTTACTATTAGTTAAATCTTCCTATATATACATTTATGTAGGTTATTCAAATTTTCAATTGTTAATAAAATGCTTTTTATCAATCCACTCAAATTCAAATAAATTTCTTTAAACTTGTAGTGGAGGACACTTGATATTAACACAGTTTTTTTTTAATATTACTTCATTCATTAAATTTAATTAATTCTCAATACTTTAAATAGAGTTTTAGCAGTTTGTAATGAGAATTGGAATCAACAGGCACTTGCTCAATCGGTTAAAATGCTACTATTTCAGTATTTCTCGCGTGAAGGTGAAGAATGCGAGTTCAATTCTTCATAAAATCAATAATTTTTTTAAATAAGTTTTTGAATATTTTTTTCTTTAAGTGTTCGTTTTATCCAAAGGATTTTCTATAGTGCGTTCGCAGTTGTGGTTTAGTGGTTAGAATGAGGGATTTTTCTCAAAAAGTGAAAATTGAGAAAATTTAAGCTTTATGTTCAATTCCGATTTTTCTCCTTAAAATCTTTGTCATCGATTGTTGGCCACTTCTACCTAACCTTAAGATTGAGGTACGTGTCAAGAATGAGGAGGGAAATTCACTTTATATTTTTCCACATAATATTGTGGTTCTGTCACATATATATTGTTACAAGCGGGCGAACGCCGCGAAAGTACGCCGATGGAGAAGGCGTTGGAGACGGCTGTCAAAGAGCTTGGCGCCAGCCAAGTTGGTTTGACGAAAGGAATAGTCTGGTAGCCGCTGGATCGCTCACGGTGTTTTCCGAAGTTTCACGCGCTCGCTCGCCCGGCTATATAAGGGACGGCTTGCCACAATCTGGCAGAATTCCTCGCATTTTCCATTGACATCATTCCTATCCTCAGCCATGGAGGAGGACGGACGTCCCGATTCATCGGGTAGTGTTAATCAGAGCGTATCGTCGATCCTGACTCATCCTTTTAAGGATTTGTTACGGAAGGGCAGCAATGTTGCGGGCGCGGGAGTTAAGCGGCAATGCACCGACCCCCAATTTGTTAAGATCCAAACTATAGACGAAAATTTTCCTGATCCGAGTTGCTTCTGCGACAACTGTATTATGAAAAAAGCACATGAGAGAAAGATTGACGAGTATCAAAGCATCATTGACACTGCAAAAAGCAACGTCATAAACACGCCAAACAATGGAGACCTCCTCAGCCCTGAATTCGTAGCAACCATTCAAGAAGTCTCCAATGCTGGAAAAGCTCTGACGCTACTGCATGGTGAGATAAATTCTCTTAAATCTGTTGGCTGTCTTCTTAAAAATCAGAGAGAAGAATTTCAGGTTTCCCCTCGGAGAAAAACGGCTAATCCCACAGATAATAATCAAACTAATGATGAGATCACCTTAACTAATAGATTCGATGTATTAACTAAAGAGTGAGATTGTCCATCTGAAAGTGACCCCCCCCCTAAAATTCCCCCAATCATTTTAAAATACACGCAAGATTTTAACAAGATATTAGCAACAATTAATGAAAAATTTGGTGTTAACAAAAATGTTCAATCTGATAACTTTATAAAAAAAATTTCCAGGATCAGTGGGAAACCATCAAAATATTCAAAAATTTCTAGATGAAAATGAATTGGATCACTTCATTATTCCCCCCCCCCCCGAGCCCTAAGACCGGTTTAAGTAGTTTTTAAAGGCTTACCCCTAGATTTCATAAACGAGTTATTAGAAAGCGAACTAAAGAAATTAGGTTTCAGCGTTAACAGAGTTGTTAGACTCACTCAAATTAAAACAAGACGACCCCTGCCAATATTCCTAGTTGAGCTCAGGAAAAATGAAATAGTAGATGAAATTTACAATGTCACAAATATAGAATTCCTAAAAGTCACCATCGAGAGATATAGAGGTAGGAACTCAGTATCCCGATGTTATAATTGCAACCTCTTTGGCCACGTTTCCAAATATTGTTCACTTAAACCGCGATGCCTCAAATGTGGTAATAATCTTCAGACCAGAAACTGCCCACAAGGAGAAAAAATAGAAAATCCTAAATGCATTAATTGCGAACAGCTCGGGCACACTGCAGCTTACCGAGGATGCCCCAAATTCCCTAAGGTCCCCAGCCCACTAACCAATCGATTAAATTATTTTAACTCTAATCATGTAAAAAATAATCTCTCATTTGCCAGCTACGTAAAATCTAATCTCCCCCAAAATAATGAAACAAATCTGTCAAACTCAAAACAAATTGATAATAACAGCTCCCCTCCCACTGAAATACTTGAGATTATTGACGCATTCAACGAGATTCCCAAATCTACTTAATGCAACGAAAGAAATGAAAAAAGTTTCAGATCCGATGGCAAAGTTCTTAATCCTAAGCAATGCACTGCCTAACCAAAATCCTTAAACTCTCCTTAAATATACCTACCAGGCAGCCAATAGTAACCAAGTATTTTGCAACCCCACGCTCCCTCACCTATTTATCCTCCAATAGAAACCAGAGTTCCAGGTCAGTCTACCTAAAGCCAAGCTGTTTCCCATCTCCAGCAAAGCTCGAGGATAAGCCCCTGCCGGGGCTAGGCACCTCGTTAAATATACCCTTAAATCTGGCAGAATTCCTCTCGAAGGACAAGCGTACTCGTTGGACAAGCGTAATAATTTTCATGCTTAAGCTGTTTACTTTGCTGTTAACGTTGTATAATTGAGCTCGCTGCGACTTACTGTTTACTGTGCTATACGATAGCTGTTTTGCAGACAGTTTTTACTGTGCATAAGACTAGTATTTACGCTGTAAGTGACTGTTGATTGCTGGAGTGCTTTTATCTGAAGTTTTCCTTCCTCAAGTCATCCTCTTAGTAGCTGTAAATAAATTTGTTTGTGCTGGCCTCAAGTAAAGTCCATTTAATCCAAACCCGCTACTATAAAAACGTAACAATATGCTTATTTATATTAATTGTGATTATTTAATAAAAAGTAACTAAAATAGAAAATTTTATTCGTTGACGTAAGTAGGAATTGACTGAAATATTTTTTATATTACTTGTTTTTCGCATTAATTGACTTGATTATAATTAATCCTCATATAATATGAAAGTGCCTTTTGTTGCAGGAGCTGGGTGCCGAAGTCGTGCGCGCCAAGCGTGGCGCTCAGCGTTATTTGGAGAAAATGATGCACTCGATACGCGATTCGAAGGACCCGTACGAAATAGCCATCGTCGCCTACGCCCTCACTCTGGTCAACAGCGTGGATGGAGAGGCCGCCTTCAATGCCCTCGACGCCAAGATGAAGGAGGCTGGTCAGTGCATGTCCTAAGAATAGAATATTTTGGAACTAAACTATTATATAAGGCGATAACAAAATAGAGGTCAATTTTTTAAAAAGTTGATTCACAGATTGAAGAAATAAATTTAATTGACTTATCAACCATTGCTAAAGTAACGTTAAGATTAATAATAAAGGAATTTAGAAGTTTTCATTTTCAACATAACAATGTCCCCAACAAATCTCTAATCGGTGTCCTTCTTATCCCACACTCTACATCATGATCAATGTTAACGTACAGATACATACCACTTTATTTATATGGCTTGAAAAGTTTGCTTTTACATTCGTTTGTGGAAAGTATAAAAATATCGTTTTTATAATACGTATTCGATTAAAGTATTTGCGGTTCTCAAATGACTCGTGGAATTAATTTTCGTTGATCACGAACGAATTGTTTTGTAATCAATTGCCCATTATCTTCATGCATAAACTCTGAAAACTTTACCAAAGTTTCTTATGATATTTATCAGCATGGTTGGCTTATTTTTACTACCTTTGAGTTTACTAGGCAATTTTCCGAATATGCCAAAATCATTCATCTCTGATATATATAAGATGCCAAGATTGCGACAAAATTATAGCATTCCCGAGTTGGCGTGGCGATTTTCAGATTACACCAAAGATCACCAACACCAAATTGAAAATCCCCAAATCGACAATTTTTTATCTGGCAATTTGTCACGGGTATTGTGAAAATGAACCAGTACCGGGAAAAGTTTATTTGCCTCTCATTGGGGGAGGGACTATGGATATATGAAAAAGAAACTACCTTCCTGATAATTATAGTAGTAGATATACTGAGGAATCGAAAGACCTCCACTCCAGTTAGAGGGAGACACAATCCATTGGATATTTTCTTTCTGGAGAATTCTCATCTGAATTCCCATTCGGATTACAACAAAAATCACCAACACCAAATTGAGAATCACCAAATCGACAATTTTTTTCTGGCTATTTGCCGCAGCTGTTGTAAAAATGAACCAGTACCGAGAGAAGTATATTTGCATATCATTGAGGGGAGGGATATTACGGATATATGAATGAGAAACTACCTTATTTATTCCCTGATTATTATAGCAGTAAGTACTGAGGAATCGTGATACCTCCACTCCAGTTAGAGGAAGACACAATCCATCTAATATTTCCCATCCAGCGAATTCTATTTGTGATGAAAAGAACTTTGAACATTCTTAACCAAATCACTTTATAATATCAATGGCAGAATAGCTAGCGTCCGATATATAAACCATATACAGGAAGTTGTTTATTATAATATTACTGCTTACTGGTAATATTACTGCCTGTTCACGTGATGCTATTACAACGAGATAAACATGACTTAATATTAAACTTTTAATTGTGTAATATCTACCACAGCATGACTGACGTAGCTCGTGGTCATGAATTGTCTTCTAATATTAACCAAATTTCCTTATGTAATAAGAGAATGAAAATTCCAGGACATATGAGCATTCAAGTTTTTTTCCTCTTTTTTGCCTCTTTTTAGCTGGTCTTCGTTACTGGGGTCGTGAGCCAGTGCCCCCTCCCCCTATCCGCATTGACAGCAACCGGCCTCATCTGTTACCCCGCCTTCCACTCAAGTATGATGCCCTCAACATTGAAACCACAGCATACGCTCTACTAACCCACATCAAGCGGCAGGCCGTCATCCAGAGGGAGATTGTCCACTGGTTGAATGCGCACAGGTCCACCGATCACGGATGGGCCTCCACGCAGGTTTGTTCTCCGTTTTTTTATTTAAAAAAGTTGGTTGATAAAATCCATATTAATGCATTAGACTTCTGATATGATTGTTATATTTCTTTATGCAAACATGGATCCAATCAATGCTCTTTGCCTTTCCTCAAAACGTGACTATGTCTTCAGAAGGTAGAAAATAATAATTCGATTAACATATCACTTTTGAAGCATTTTTTTTTTAAACTTACAGCCAATCATCCCGTTTCCACAGAATTAGGCCATATAAACCGGATCATTCCTAAGCTAATGGCGAAGTAGTTATGTGCTTCCTAATCATAAAGAATGGTTGCGTGATAAGTCTATGTTGGGTCTTTAACACGAAATAATATTAATAACTTCGAAAGAGAAACCCATTTTTCTTTGTTGTTTTCGATACAACTAAATAATTTTAAAAATACGCTATACAGTTATGTACTTTTGGAAGAGCATGAATATCAAGCAGTTCAATTAAATTATTTTTGTAGGGAAAAAAACTTATTTTTCTTTTTATGAGAAGTCTATATTAAACTTATTTTACCTTAATAAGTTTTTAGTAGCCCTGTAACAGCAATAATAATAATTAATTATGCTTTTTAATACTTAAAAAGTTTTTCTTAATGTAAAAAAATACTAGGAAACTAATAAACTTAATTGATAAAATTTCCAACACTTAAAAAAATTATATTTGCATGAATTAATTTGGGATAGGAAACAATCTTGTATGTTAAAAATTGTTTGTAAAACAGTTATTCAAAATGTGTGCTTAATTCTTAGATCAAGTCTATATACCATGTCTGAAATTTTAAAAGTAATGGAATAAAAATTGAAGTGCTTTATTCTTACTTTCATGGTAAGTCAAGTAAATCAATCAATAAGGTTTATCAGAAAAAAAAATCAGTGACGTTAATGAATGGGCCGAGATAGACTGGTTAGTAGGGCGTTGGATTCGCATTCCTTGAGCTGCGAGTTCGAACCAACCAGCCGAATACTCCCCATGTGTGTGGCGGCTGGCGCACGTTAAATCTATCGTGATCACAAAGTGTTCCATGTGGAGATTAATACCATTTGGGGTACTAGATCAGAGGTGATCATTCTCTGTTCCAGGTCAAAATCACGACTTGTGGATGGATGAATAAAAAGATTGAATAAAGCCCACCCCGTAAAGAGGCCTTGTGTAGAGTGTAAGCTAGAAGTCAAGCTTCTGTCATCGGGTGCTCAGGTGTCCATACCCTCAGAAGCTATTGCACCCCTCCTTCCGTTGTAAAGCGGAACACGAGAACAACAACCTAGTTTTATGTACATTAAATCTGTTTTTGGTTAAGAATAAGTATGGAATTTACGAGTACGTCCTTGTCATTTAGCCAAGGCTTTTAATCATGTCTAATCCAAAATATGCTAATAAAATGTAAAACGGAACACGAGAATAACAATGATGATGCCATACTTTAATACAAATAGTGAAATCTAAAAAAACTTATTTCTTCCTCATTACATTTGAGAATGAAACATGCACCTTCAGGTTATATGGTTTATTTCAGGATTCTATTGTGGCGATGCAGGCACTCATGGAGTACGCCATCCAGAGTCGCTTGCGTGACGTCATTGATGTGACCGTGACCGTGGAAGTGCCTTCCTTACCCGGATACTCTCGCAGCATTCACGTAGACGAGAGCAACTTCTCTCGCTTGCAAAAGATTGAAGTGAGTTAATATCGATTCACATATGCTAAGTCGTTCTTAATATTTCCTATTTACAAAATTCACATATACTGTGCCCTGTCGAGTATCAGGCTTAAAATGGCGGAAGAACAGACCAAATAACAAAAAAGCAGGATTTCTGTGAATGTATTTGTACCAAAACTTACTCTTATAACTATATACTGTTTCTCACTTCTTATTAAGTACTAAGCTCCCTATTTATCACAAATCACGTAGAATGTGAACATACGAATATTGTTAGTAATGTGCAGGTATTGCGGCGTTTGCGAATCGCTCTAGACCCAAATTCGCAATCTGAGGGTTAGTAGCCGAGTAACATGACTATCGAGCAAAAGTGACATTTCAGCTCGAGGGTTGTTATCTGCCTTATAAAGCTTTCACCACAGTACAATCAGGAACAGCAGCAACAATTGGTATCTGTTACACACTGATGAAACAATGGACAACGAGAAGAACTTTTCTGTTTTCCTGTCAGAACTTGTATTTTGCTCATGACACTTGAAAGACCGTAGCAGATGTCCACTTCCAATGCCTTGGATATACTACCAAAGCCTTGTTTTCATTTAATCGCCATAAAAAAACTAGACCGAATAGTATGGAAATCGGATAGTCGCGAACTAGATACCCGGAAATGTATTGTATTTTTATTGTCTGTTCAATCTGCTCTGTCAATTTTTTACTAATACTGACTGTGAGTACAGCCAGAGGAAAGACCTCGTAATCTTCTTATTCTATTTTCTATTTCTCAGCATTCCTTAAATACCTAGCTCACTGGGAGTCTAAACTTTTGTAGATACTCTATATTGTTGAATTTAATGGCTCATTAAATTTCTAATATCTATGAAATATATGACAAACAAACGAAATTTTTTGTTAAAAATTATTTTACAATGACAGGGCTGCACATTTGCCTTTGATGGATAGCGAGTTTTAAATATGTCTTATGTCTATTTTGTAAGATAAACTGTCGTGTTTGTTCTTGTTGTTTGTGTGCAAAACTATCAAATGGTGTTAATAATACCAGCACATGACATATCATATTAGCTCTCTTTGTGTCATATAGATTCCTCGTGCTTTCGGCACTGTAGTTGTAAAGGCACAGGGATCAGGTGCCGCCCTCGTGCAACTTTCCGTGGATTACAACGTAGACTGGCAGCATCTCATCACACCCCCACCCGTTCCTGCCTTTCATCTTGATGTGAAGGCCTCCTACTCGGGAAGGAACAGTTCTCACCTCACCATACACTCTTGCCAAAGGTAAGGATTTCTGATAACTATTCTACCTGAGGAACTGATGATAAAGGTTTAATGTCTTTGTAATAAAGCTTTTGTTGACTTTTTCTTCTTGCCACTCCTATTTATTACTTTAGATGTAATGGAATAAATTAGATGTAATTAATTGACTCAAAATCAATTAAAACTAGCGATAAAAGTGTACACGAATCTTTCTCGCTTACTCTTTAATAAAGACATTATCCTCCTCCCCTCTCCCTCATAATCATAGACTGGCCCGACCCACATGAAGGCACACGAAAAAACTTGAATGACCAGACCTCCGCGACATCAGTACTTCCAAGAACTGTGGTTGAGTTCTAAGGGCCATCGCCTGTCTCGACATAACCTTTCCCGTTGGAAGTAAGTCCCATCATCGATGGAAGGCAGCTCCCCTACCCTTTCATATACTCGCAAGGGTGGAGAGAGTTAACCGCTTTACCGAAAGCTCCTTATCTTCAATTACGAAGTATCCTCCATTGGATTCTTTTCCCGCATAAAGTTGTGAATCCTGGCCTCCATGAAGTCATTAGTACTCAGATATTTATTTTCAGAGTCTCGTATTATGAATTGTGTGTTTCGCATCCAAGAAAACCGGTACTTGAGTATTATTAATCGCATGCAATTGGTGAACAAGATATACAAATGAAGCTATTGAAATGTAATCATTGACGTGTTTTGGGGGATTGATCCCTGAATTTGCGATTGGTACACAAATTCTAGAAAAACATATAATTTAGACGTCTTTCATTCATCTGATTGTAACCAAAATCATAACAATCGTGGCTACAAGATCACATACCATTTTTATTTTTACTTAAGTTATTGCGTTTTTTGAGCTATCGCACTTCAAGGACAGATCAGCAGATAATTAAACCTTTGGTTAATTGCATCTAAATTTAATATAAACCAAATCAAATCAAATTTGATAGTGTAGATCAAATTTTATCGACACCATAGATGCTGTATCTGTATATTTAATTTTATCCATCTAGCTTTATACTTTTTTTAGTTATCATGACCATTTTTTATTTAGACAGCTATAAAAAAGGGCTTTCCCTAAAAACATTTCGTTCAAAACTTCATTGAAATATGTAAATTTAGCGTATAGACCGTATATCAGATTTCATTCATCTAGTTCTTGTGTTCACAAACAGATGGTGATAATTATTTTAAGAAATTGAAATCTGCTATTTCAAATTTAATGTTATATGATAACATTATTATTTGTAAGGCATTGTTTGTCTTAATTAATTTAAATCTTTAACCAATCAATTGGAAACAATCATGAGACTATCAGAATGCGCATGCGTTGATGTATCGAGAATCGGATACATGGCGAATATTCATGCCAAGTTGCAACTTTTTGTTAGTGATACATTTCCAAATAAGACAACCTTCTGCGTTATTTTTAATAACCCTAAAAGTGAAAAATTGATGCTTCAAGAGCGATAAATCTCCAATTTGTTGCCTGCGAAATTTTTGGCTTTGAAAACCTCAAACCAAAGCAACATCATGTCCTCATATTATAAAATATGTTTTTGGTGGTCTGAAGCACGGAGAATCATTCGAATCTCAAGTGAGAGGGTTTTGATGACTATAATAATTTTGCTTTGTTTATTTCGTATACCAGAAAATAAAAAGGAAAAATTATTCTCAGGCAAAAATAAGTCACTGCACAGTTTAAAATAAGATTAAATTATGAAATTATTGACTAAGATACGTGTGACAGAGATGCTCGTTTGATTATTTAGTAAAAATTACATGATGTTTTATATAAACAGCTGGACCTTGCAGTCGGAGAGCCGAACCAGCGGCATGGCTGTCTTGGAAGTATCTCTGCCAACAGGCTACATCATCGAACAGCACGAACTGCATGGATATGTCAGATCCCACCGCGTTCGAAACCTGAGGGAAGCACGATTTCGGGAGGGAGAAATTGCCTTCTTCTTCGAACATGTAAGTACATACATTCGAAATGGTCACAATAAAATTTTTCATAAGTACTCTTCTATTAGTGTAGTAAAATGTTGAAATGTTTCATTTTATCATAACTTGAATTTAATTTGCTTCTTCTGTACGATATCTTGAATTTTTTCCCTTCATGATTTTTCATCTTTTCTTTCAATATTGAGTACATATGAGATTTTTGTCATTTATAGTTGGACATATCCCCTATTTGTGTTACCTTTACTGTTCAGCGCTGGTATCCAGTGGCCAACATGACTCGCTACCTTCCGGTCAAGGTGTACGATTATTATGCACCAGGTGAGGAGCATAATTCTTGAACAGCCTTTAAACGAGATCAAATAATGCGCTCAATAGGGAGCCATGTCTACCCCAGGAAGATCACGTGACCATGACTGAAACAATGACAAATAGTTGTCTCAAGGGCAACAACACTGGATAAAAAAAATAATTACTTTTCTTCACAGCAAATATACTGTTATATTTAATGAATTAAGTTCATTAAGCTCTCATCTTTATTTATAATTATCATCTGTTTTATAATTTTTCGTCTTCATCATCTATTTTATCATCCATATTTATAATTTTTCTTTGTTTGGAATTTATAATCATCCGTATTTATAATTTTTCTTTTAATATTTTAATTCTATTGTTATATGTTTCGATAATAAACATTTATTTTGGGATTAAAAAATTAAAAATATATTAATTAAAAGTAATTTTTAATTGAATAAAAAATATTAAAACAGAAAAAAAATTCTAGCCAGTTTCTAACCCTGACTTTTGTATACGAGGAGGTTACCTAGACAACCACGCCATTGGGATCATCCGTTCGGAAGTCATTTTATCAGTATACAAGCTTTACCAAAAGTTTGACGACCATTTTCTCGAAAATGATTGGCCGTTGTGTTTTAATATTTTCATGATGAAACATTCTAAGTGTATACTACCATTATACTAAATCTCATCCTGATCTCAGATTCCAACCCTGTGCCCTCCTTGTTAATCCATTCGTTTCCACAGTACGTTTACTGTTGTGGATACAACGATGCTAGAACGTGTACAGTTAACCATTGCATGACACGCGTATGCATGCCTCCGGATGCTAGGGGTACATTTAGAACATCTTCTTATTTAAAATTATGCATGTACTGATCCTCATGTTTGAAATAAATTTACTGATGCAAGTACTGATCCTCATGTTTCACATATGGCGTCATACATTTCTCCCGCGTTTTTCTCGAAAACTATGGATCATAGAGGTACAGTTCTTCGGGCATTTTTTTATGTTTTCCAAACAACGAATCTGGATGTGCTGAGTTTATCTGGTCAATGCATCAAGCTACTTTCGTTTACTACTGATAATAGATCAAATTATCTAGACTCTTCAAGGTTGCTTTGACTGAAATGTTGAAATTTCCTTCTATAATGAATTCTTGACTCTTGAATTAGTATAGTTAGACAAAGTAAGATTAATCATAAAATCAATATACATTGTCACAATATTACATTACGTTTAACTCAAAGTTTAACTCATAGCTTGAAATGATATCTATCTGGGGCAGCAATTTCATATCTTTACTTGTTGCTAAAAGGTACAAATATCTTTATTATTTGATTTCTTTTATTGCAACAGTATAACTTCTAGTTCAAATCAAAGATGCTTTTTTAAAAGAAAAAATTGGCAATATTCCTAATGAAACAAAATCTGTGTATCAGTAATTTCTTTTGAACATGATTTAGGTTGTTATTTTCACTAAAATTTCTTTATTCTTTGCAGAAAGATATAATGAAACGATGATGGACTTGTACAACCTCTACGTGATGAACATCTGCCAAGTGTGTGGCTCTTACCAGTGTCCCTACTGCCCCATTTTCAGTTCCTGTTCCGCCCTCGGTGGTTCAATTATCCTCATCTCTCTACTCATTGTTCTTATTCATACATTCAGATAACATCACAGTCCAACGGTGATTTATTTTAGGTCTTTCACAACAGTCGAATCTTTGTTGGTTGTTGAGGGACTCCTTGATGATCAGGTGTTTGTATTAGAATAATGAAGTTGCATCTAAGAAGCAATATTTATAAGTGGAAGGTATCTGATACACCATCTTTTGAATAAATTATGTTGGTGATGCTGAAAGACTTGTTGAAATATGAGTGGCAGTATTATGATGAGGATATATGAGTATTATGATGAAGAATATGAACAGAAGATATATGAGTAGCAGTATTATGTGTGAAAATATTCTATTTGCTATGTATTTAATTGAAGAGTATTATTTAGCAGCAAGTGCAACATGATAATGATGTTGTTTGGATTTATCCAATTATATTGTGATATTGTGCGAGTTGTTGATATAAGAAACGTATTGGCCAAATATGCAGTAGATGATGATGTTTGGAGAATTGAGAACTTCAGAGAAGAATTTATACAACCTTTCTGAACTTGAAAGAGAACTTTTAGCTTTGCATTTATTGTTACATTCTGTAAATATAAATATATGAAAAAAATTAATTTTATTCATATATTTATTTTAAATGCATACTATTTTAATTGCATTATCACCTCCCCTCCCCCCCCAAAAATTAGTGCAACTTGAAAAAAATGATAACGGAATCGTTTTCAGGAGATCATGATGACTGCATTTCGAATTTTCAAGTCAGAAAACATTGCCAATCTTCTCAATAGCTTATATTTTAAGTTCTAATATTTCCAAGTAGTAATTTAATGCCATCATCATCATTAAAGAAATAAGTCTTGAGTAGACATAAAAACGTTATCCTTCAAAGAAAAAAACCAATGTATGATTTTAAGAGATTCCTATTTACATATCTAATACTATTCTATTTGCATAATCTCTGTTGGACGTTAATGAGCCTTTGTCGAAATTCAAGTCTCTGGCCAATTTTTGAATTTGATTATAATAGCGTCCCATTTTGAAACTACATGAGAGATGATTTGTTATAGACTTTGTTCTCTTCAGTCGTGGTCAGAGAAAGAACACAAGTACTGATTTGATGAGACCCGGTGCCGTATATCTACTCATCTATGGGAGAACCTTTTCAAACCATCTCAACAAATCTGATATGCACTGGAGGGCATACTTGAAACGAAGACACTCCACTAGCAATATTAAGATTGCTATCAAACCACTACAGTGAAACATTTTGGATTTGATAGCGTCTCTCTAGATATTAATTCGTTTAGATTCTTGTTGGAAGTTTGAAACGATTCGCGTTTATCTTGAAATCGAAATAAATAATCTGAAAGCACATTTCTTGCACATTACGCACAAAACTTATAAATCACTAGCTGTGACAGAATTATTTAAAAATTGTTCCGCAAGTTCAACATGTGCAGAATACAGGATAGTAAGCATTCGATTAAGTGAAAAGATTACTATCCAAATCTAAAATTCATTGCTCATTATTGTGCTGTCACATCATATTCTTTACCATTCTTCTAGAAGCAATGGATTTCAAAACCCATTTGTTTCGAAATTTTTCGCTTGAAGGGATTTGTTACATTATATTCTGTTTCTGAAGATACATGAATTCAAAACTGTGGTGTATCTTATAATTTCACATTCTGAGCACATGATGAGGAGTAGATTTGAGCCAGAGCCTCTCTCCAAATATCCAAGCCACACTAACTTAAGAGCAGATTTGATTGGCATCACTAATGATTCGTTTGATAATATTATGTAGAGTTAAAGCGGCAGAAATCACTTTTACATTAACAGAAATAATTTACCACTTATTTTTTATATTAACTTATCTACATTGAGAGAAGAGGCACGAACTATAAGTTACGTTTTTTAACATATATATCCTTATCTTTTTCTTTGTTGTAACTACAAAATCTCTTTTTATTAATAAGACTTTAGAAATAGCAAACCATTTACTGAGTGCGAATGAGTGGCGATTTAATACAAGTATCTGTAAACACTTTCGAAATAGATACTTTCCAGAAATGTGTGCCAAAGATTCTGTGACGAACTTTATTTTTTATGCCAAAAATATTAATAAGAGTTCCTGAAATCAAGGCAAAATAAATTAATCATCTAACAAGATAAGTCATAGACAGACTCTCCTATCCACCATGAAGGCTCACGGATTAACCATAAAAATGAGCAGTCGGACCGCCGCAACAGCAATACTAGCGGGAACTGTAATTGAGTCCTAATTAATGGCCAGCACCGGCCACGGTACAACCTTCCCCGTAGAAAGTACATCCCGTCATCGATAGGAGGAGTCCAACCCCCATCTATTAGTGTACCCTCCAAGGGTGGCGAGATCCAACCACTATACCGGAAGCATCTCATTCTCAAATACGAAGTGCTTTCCTGGGAGATGAACTAACAAGATAAAACAAATGTAATATCTATAAATGAGCTCTAAAAGTTATAAAATTATTATTACTATTCATATGTAATGTTATAATACTGTAATGCAAATAAATTCAATAAAACTGAACCGCTAACACCGCGGGAATGTTAAATAGCATCTCATTTTACGAAAACAAAAACAAAAGTTTCTTATATTTATTATTATTTTTTGAAGAAGTAAATACCTCAGATTATTTTTGTTTTGACAGGAAACTTTTGTTATGAAATATTTTGTGTAAAATTTTTTGTACCTCTGACCGAAAAGAGTTTTGCAGTGAATGTAAATAAAAGGGGCCTTGTTTTGTTAACAAGTCACAAATTGAATCAAGAAAGGCATCCAGCAATGTTCGGAATAAAAGGTTGCTCAGAGGAAATTTTCAATAATTTGTTTAAGCTCATTAAAGAGAAATTAAAACTTTTTTATTTGTTAATGCAATTAATTGAAAATAAAAAATGTGATTTTATTTGTAGTTTTGGATATTTCTTCAAAATATTTTTAAATTTTGATATTAAGTATCTTAATTATTTGAAAATAGCATTTTTTTTTTTTTTACAATTCAACAAACAAATCTGCTTATGATTTTTTTCCATTACAATTCAAAACCATATTATGTTCTGTTTTATAGAAAGATAATATGATAACCATTGGAAATTGGAAAAGCAAAATCGTCAAAAATATTTATCTCATATTATCATGAATAGTCTGTATATATGATAAAATTTATTTCCTGCATTTAAACACAATTCAATTTTATGTACATACAGATTTTATTTTATGCAACTTGATGCTTGAAATATTGCGGTTATGCGTATCAAAAGATAATAATAATCAGAATTGGATGCTTTCTGGCGACCCAAATATCAGTAGAAGCTGTAAAGCGGCTTCTTCTTTTTCTTACTCCTGCACACGTAGAAGACCAGAGACACCAGTGTCTCGAGGAAGTCGAAGAGAGACACCAGTGAGATCCCCAGCCACATGCCCATGTAGCCGCCGATGTAGCTGAACATCTCGACGTTCTGCAACGAGATAGGTGAACGACATCAAGAACTTAAGACCTCATGTAACTTGGATAAAATTTTAATTTACAATTCATCTTTGAAATTGAACTTTTATGATCACTTAAGGCATCTACTTTATTTTATAATAATTTTATTTTTGTGAAAAAGTGAGATAAAAGAAGAGAAAAAAATCTTTGGTTAAAAGGGTTTCAATTTTTACCATTTTTATCAGATATTTTTATTTGTTGGCGGTATTTCTTTTCAAAGTTAGATTTTCTTCTTATACAATAAATTAAAATCGTGGCGAGTGAATAATGCTTTTATGTAATTTAACATTTTCTTAGTTTGAAAAAAAAATTTCAATAAACGTTAAAAGAAAATGATTTATTCTAAAATCATATATCATTGGAAGTGCTTCAATATATGCAAATTAAGTATTAACCGCCATTCGCGACAGTTTTTTTTTATATTTAATGTTCAATTAAATCCCTTAATTACCTTAGCTATGCATGTAAAGAAACGAAATGAGTATAGTTTCTGAGGCAGAGATTTTTTCTGTGGAGATTAAACACTGAAATAGTTGAAGCAGTGGGTTTAAGATGTTACTATATGATGGTGAAATCAAGGGGGTTTTAGCAAGCGAAAATTGATGCTATATATAAGGATGAAAAACTTTCCTATGAAATAAAAATTGACAGAAAGAAGCACAATGGTTGGAAATAGAGGGTGAGTTGTTTGATTTTGCCAATAATTATATTAGTGGCAATATATATATATATATATATATATATATATATATATATATAAACAAATGAAGTTTTTAACAAAGAAATTGCAAAACAATTTTTTTAAAAATAATCGACTTATTTTTTTTACACTTTATTTTTAAATGCTTTCAAAATAGTTAATTATCTCTAATTCTGGATTCAAAAATCGACAAAACACCAAATAATAAATTTTATAACTAATTGAGGAAAGAGAAAATATGCGAGTACTGTAAACAGGATCAACTTTGCCATGTTGAAGTAGCATAGTCAATTTTTAAATATTGTGATGTTAGGTTTCCTTCTAAGTTCTTTAACCAAGTAATGAAGGTACCAATGATTTCATCCCCCAGAAAAAACGTTTAACGATAGTTATTTTCTATTTTTTTTAACCGTTATAGCCTGTTGTTTACAAGTTTTAATACCAGCCTTTGTTTTAAAATTGTAAAACAAGGGGGTTTTGGTAGCTAAGTGGTTCGAACAGTCCAAGATCGCTTTTAAATTAGAATTTTAGGCCACATTCCTACATTAATATTGTAACAGCGATTTTCTACACAAAAAGGGATCAACTTAACCACTCTGTCCTCTTCTCAAATTCTTGTATATTGTTTTTCAAATTGTACATTTTTCGTTTCTGTTTTATAAGTATTAAGTCATCAAGCTTTACAGATATTTTTTAAGTATTTAAAACACCATCTCAAGTATTTAATTCTTTAATACATTAGGACAAAGTAAGGAAGGTTACGGTTTCAAAATAATGTTGATACTACGTCACAATTTTAAGTTTTTTCTTTTATGGTTAATGAGAAAATGACCAATGGAAAAACTTTTGAAAATCTTAATATCATGTGAAGAATAAAAGTTCCTTCATTCAAAAAAACCAAACACCATGCTTCATTGACACTTATGAGATCTGTAAACAAATCCTTGTTGTTATTAGTGGCACTTGTCAAGGACAAGCTTCGCCGAGGCATCAGCTAGTTTTAAGCCGAAAGAAGTGTCTCTTGTTTTGAAGTAAAGCCAACTAGGACCAAGATTGCGACTTAGCTACTCACTCAGCACTGTCGCCTGCACAGCCCCTTTTTACAGGGGGGGGGCATTCATACACCTTACATATAGAACATAGAAGAACAACCATGCACGAACCGGGACGCGCTACCCCTACACCTGGACTTTTTCTTATCTTTACTTATGCTGACTGAGTAACACATCTTGATACTTTTTTTAGATTATTTGGGGAGGCAGATTTCATAATCTCCAGCAAATCAAGTTGGAGTAGGTGACTTTCATCAATGAAAGAATAATCAGAGGAATTAATAAATCTGGTTGGGCATTTTATTTGCACGGCATATTTGATGAAACGTTGAATATAGATGTGACTCAGGATTTTGAATGTTTAAGACTTGAAATGTCTTTTTGTGTCTAAAGTCTTAGAAGAAAAAGCGCATCAAACAATTTTTGATAAACTCTTTAAATTGTATAAAAACGGGGAGTTTCAGTTATTGTATATTCGCATGAAAAGCGTTAGAAAACTAAGTTACTTTTAAACTGTATATATTGTTACAAACGTGTAATGTTGCTTTTCAGAAAGGTTATTTAAATCATTGGAAAGACTATTTTACAATCAGCTGTGTTGGATGCTGATTATCTATTTCGGCAGTGCTCTTAGAAGAAACAAAATAGATATTACTGGAAACTTTCAGAATTTTAGCAATTCAGCCAATAGGAATCGAGATATGCCTGCTTAGTCTAGAACATTCTCGGATCACCTCCGGGAACTATAAAAAGCTGGCAGTCTCAAACTGCAGTCAGGCGGTCGTAGACAAGTATCGAGTCGTCGAGAGGATAATGAACCAACGGCGGAATAGTCTAGTGAAGAACAAATGTTGTGTGGAGCTTAAGCGATTGCTAAATACAAGCTGTGTGCCGAGTCTTGGTGTTTATTGTGGAAGCAGCATCGAGTCTTATGACGAGTAGCCAATTATGTAGTAGTGTGTCGGCAGTTGGATACAGCTGAAGCGAGGAGACAGTGGAGGTTTGCAGACGTATGGAGATATTGTAGAGAGTAGCTACGAAGATTCTTTCTTTCTGCTGAATTCAACCTGGTGTGTTGTGATCGTTATTACTACCTATTAATATTTGTGGGCTACTGTTTGTTGCCTGCCATCGTCTCAGCTGCATATATTTGTTTTTGTGTTCATGTCTTCGTGTTCAATAAATGTCATCATTGTTTTCTACTGAGGCATGCTGATTGTGTTTATTTCATCGACCAACAAATCTTGGAAAGAACCCCGATGGAAGAGAATTCGTGACGATATTATGAAGCTTTACTGAATGTGCAAAATATCGCATTCACATCTGACTCTTTACAATGAAAACAGCGAGAAATTTACTTTCCTGATGAAAATATAAAATGTTATTTTCTCAGATTTTAAGTTTGTTAATTTTAAACATTCTAGTTTGTTTTGAGTATTTTTGCACAGTTTTGTTTAAAATAAGGCGTGAATACTTGTTTGTAAAAAGTTTTAAAATTAATTTTTCTAAGTTTTCTTTTTTTTTTTTTTTAGTGACTTTAACACAGCTGGTAAAGTTTCTTATTCTACAGGGCTACTGGCCAATGCTAATTTTTGAATATAAAATTTAACTTAACATATCGTTTTTATAGAATGTGAAAATAACGATTAATACTAATAATTTGAATTTGAAGTATTTATATACATTATTAGTTTACAATGCAATTGAAAGGAAAGAAAAATATGCAAAGTTTTCTCATTTTAGGAAAATGCGAAATGTTAAACAGCTTTTAGAATATTCTCACCTCAAATCTCGGTTTGTGCGAAAACGTCTCAACCTCCAAGCGATTAAAACGGAAATGTAAAAATATATCTTTATACCTGAAAAAAAAAGTAATGTGTTATAAATATGTCCTTAATAATACAAAGAAATTATTTATTCTATGAATCATCAATACACTTATCTTTCTAATTAGAAGAGTCTTTGGAGAGAGTATTTAGTTAAACGATTATTGCTTTTTTTATGAGGCAAAGGAATCATACTTATTTATAAATGGAAAAATTCCATATTTATTCGATACTCCTCTAATATATATCAGTTTAATTGGGCTAATTGTTGCTCGTCTAGAGAAACCCACGGTAAAAAAAACCCACTTAAATTTGATGATATGCACAGATGCATTATGTGATTATGATGCCATTTTGCATTCGCACCAATATTGTCAAAAGTGAAATAGTGAAGGCCTTTGCAATATGCAGCATATGTTTCTTAAAACGATAATGATTGATTGTTGGAAAAATATCTTTAAAATTCTTACAAAATTCTCTATAGAACAAATTGATCTTATATCTGCCGAATTTAGTATCAATTTACTTTGTTGGCCCGTAGGTGCTACCTGAGTAAAGATTTATCTAACTGCCATAAAATTTTTAATTAAAAATGAATGGACATAATTCATATGATATTGAGCAAATGGTAAAACTATAGTATACAATACCAACTTGTGCCAAATATTAAAATATCAACAAATCATTCAATCAAAGTTTTTCATTCTAAAGCAAGTTTTAGGGCTGGTTAAATTTTCAATCTGTATATTATATTGTTTAGATTTTTAATCGTTAATAAAATACTTTGTATTCATATGCTCAAGGTTCAAATACATTTTTTAAAATTTGAAGTGGATGGCACTTGATGTTAATACCGTTTTTTAAAATATTGCTTCAATCATTAGATTAATTCTTCATAAATTAACTAAAAACCAACTTTCCCGCCAAAAATTTTCATTTCTCCACTTTCGAATGAGTTAAATCATTTTTTCCTCCATGCTGACGAGGTTATGCTTAACGTGTTTTCGACGGATTATTTCAAACGATTCTGTTTATTTTCTTGATGTTTGTGCATTTAAAATTAAAACTGATAATTAATATATTTTTCGGATTCATTTTGAAGTATTTTTGAATTAAAATAAAACAGAATTAAGGAAATTAAAAATTCTTCATCTGTTTTGAGTTACTCCAATAGGTGTAGAAAATTCACGCAATTGCGTTGCCCCGATTGACGTTGAAAATTTACACATGTGCAGAGTATTCTGATTTATTTTCAACGGACAAGGACTTGATTTCGTTTTGTCAAAACATAATTTTTTGATAAATTATTTATATTAATTTCAATTATTTAATAAAAAGTAACTAAAATGAAATGTTTCTTTGTTGCCCTAAATAAGAATCGACTGATTTTTTTACATGGTTTTCTTAAAAAGAATAAAAATTGTCTAGAAATAAAAGATAAAAATAGCCTTAAAATTGCGGTACTGTCACCAAACTTGAACTTTTTCAGTGACTTCTTACCAACTAAGGCCATCCGAGGCATTTTTATAATCATTTCAACCATTTGATTTTTAAAAAGGGACTAATGTCTGGCATAGTCCTGATGTTGGTCAAGTTTCAAAACTTTTTTTTATTTTTTTAGGTATTAAAGAATATAAGGCTTAATAACCACACTTTTCAAACATTCACGGTTCAAGCTTTTATACTAATATTTTTTTTTTCAAACAGAAGCTCTGATTTTTGAAATGAGAAATAATGTATTTAAATTCAATTACTTACAGGCAGTTCGGATCGCCTTTGCACTGCAAAAGAATGTTTAAATTATTAGAGCAAATTTTTGTTAAAAATATATCGATGTAATACTCATCGAATGAAAGACCCACTAACATACTTATTCGATTAATTCATTTTACAAGCATTCAGCAAAATATAAGAGAAAAATTAAGTAATTCAGAGCATAATAATTCTATAAAACAGTTCTTATACATTCGAATAAGAATCAATGATATTTTTGTTCAAAAATAAATTTACATCAACCAATTATGCAACATTTTAAATTAAAATATGAACTTACTAAATGATTCCAGATCAAATGATTAAATCACACCTCATGGGGACGCTGTCACGATTTGATAGCATTATGCATATTTCATCTTATAGAAGCAAAACAATGGTACTTAAGTATTAGACAGTTGACCTTAATCGTCAAATTTGAAGGCGTCTCCAATGAGCTGCTAAGCCACCAATAAGGCAAAAAAAAAAAAAAACCCACCATTATTTAAAAAATTGTTCAAACCTGAACTGTCACCCGCCATTTTGTTGGTGTCGACATTTTATCGCCAAATTTGAATCCGTCGCCAATGATTTACTAAACCATTGTCGTCGACGGTCTAATGCGTAAGTAGTTAGAGTTTCTGGTTGGATATTTTTTTACCAGCAAAACACACATTTGAATAAAACTTAAGAACAACCAATTCCAAAAAAGATGAATATCATAAATATGCTTTAAATATTTAAAAACTAAATTACTGGATAGATCTATCTTTAAACGTTGATACCTTCTCTTGATTGATGTTACAAATAGGGATACGAAGGAATTTCTAAAAATTAAAATACTTTGATAAAATATGAAGAAGGTTTTAGAGAAATAAGTCACATGATTTTTTTTATTAAAATTCTATCCGATTTCTTTTTGTAATCATTTTTGGAAAGAAAACGCGTACCATTATGACCTGTTTTACCAATATTTTTTTAATAGACTAATACATACAAGAAGACGATTTTTCAAAAAAAAAAAAAAAAAAAAAAAAAAAAAAACGTGTACATTTTTATAATAATTTAAAATGCACTGATGTTTCAAATAACGATATGAGAAATTTCTTGGTGCTTATTTTGATAAAATATGCAAAACGTGTCTGACAAATATATTTGTTATATTAAAATCTTGGCCAAATTCTTTTTTTCTCTTATGGAAAAAAAAAATCGTCTGCCACTAGCGCCTGTTTTGACTATAAACCTGATTGATAATGGACTAATACGAACTAGTAATATTGATAATATAAAATATAGATTATTTTTTAAATCTTTAATAAAGAACGCTGAAAGAAGCTTCGGTGCATTCTTTAACTATCCATTGAAGTCATTATTGGTGTAAAACAGTCATCATAATAATACAGGACGATTCAATCAAGAACTTTGAAAAGCCATTTTTCAGTGATATGAATTCAGATTGACATTTTGAATAACTATCTTATATTATTAATATTTTGTATGTATATGAAATGTTTCTCTGTATATGAAATGTAAAGAGAAGATACAATAGTTCCAAAAAATTTCGTTTCGATATTTTGTTGAATATCTATATTTTAGAATCCATGAGTTGGATGAACTCATTTTTGGAATAATTTTCTGTTTATTTACGAACAGATAAGTTAAAACTCTTTGGTTAGTGAGCTTGACATCAAATTCGTAATTTCCATTAAATTTTGAACGAAATATATTGACAAGAAGTCTGCCTATCTGGCTGTTCGAGAAAAAGTAGACATGATTACTACAAAACAAATAAAACTTAGTACACAAATTTAGCATTTAATAGTGGATTCATATCAGACTTTGAATTGGAATGTTGGATGTCGTTAGTTGGTCTATATTTGTCGTGCTGCACTTCCGCATGAAGCATTGAATTGTTCTGTGATTAGATAAACGATATTTCGTATGATAATGAGTAAAACTATAATTTTGTGTCCAGTTTTGGTTTCAATCAATCGAAACAAAAAGCAAAAAATGAAAACTTAAATAAATGGAAATAAGATTTCTTTACTAAATTATAAAGTACAGAACCCTTATATGCAGGCTTCTAAAAACAAAAATTGAGACTCGTGATATTTATGATCGTTTCAAAAATCTACAATATTACTCATAGAAGAAGTAACATGACATCTTCATTTGTGAGTTTGCAAGAAAACTTGAGGTTGACGATTTTCAGCCTTTTTTTTCTTTCTTTTTAAGAGAATATTTATTTATGATGCTAAAAGATATGAGGAATTATTAAAAGTTAAAAGAAAGAATACTGAACTTACCTTTACAGTTTGATCATATTCGAGTTCTTGATATAAAGTATACGACACCTCTCTGGAAGGATTAAACACTGTTATTTTTGTATTGGTAATATTTGTATAAGTAAGTACGGAATATTAATTGCAATCGACAGGCGTTAGATCAACAATTCAATAGGTAATTGAGAATCAGAATAAATATCATAATATTTGAACAGAATAAAATAAATCCTATAAAAGGCGTTTCAAAGAAACAAACATTTTCTATTTACTTTATTCTATTCGCATCTCGTGGCCAGCTGACTCACCGACAACATTGAAATCGAATAAAGATTCCAATTAAATAGTTTAAAAATGTCAACTGTTTTAACGTGGCTTTAATGGAAAAAAAGCTCCAGATATTAAAGCCATGTTATTTTATTTATTTTGCATATGATCAGTTCATTCATGTACGAGAATTTTTCCAATGTAGATTAGCTTCATGATATTATAATGCTATTAAAAACGTAAATTTACTGTTCATCTATCTTCAAATTTTTTGATAGGATAAATCTGCTTTCTTATATTTGTTTTGTAAACTACGTAAATATCAAATAGGATTTTTCTTTTCTACATATATCGCGAACATATATCGCGAAGGAAGAAAATCATGCAATTAAATATTTGATGTGTCAATGAAAAAGGTTTTAATTTCAGAACAACAGAAATGCTAAGTATAATTGTTAATTAATTAAAAAAGTATTTTTATTTAATTTCAAAATTCGAGGAAAACGTGGACGATTTTTTAAAATTGGTATAACTAGAAACACTATTTTTTACATTTTGAAATGGTGTAAAACACATTTTGGTGCGATGATATTTTCGGAACATATATCGCGAAAAAACGACAAAAATCAGTTTAATTTTAAATTCATTAAAATGTCAAAAAATTACTCCAAATTATATAATACTACCATCCAAGATATATAGGTTAAATTTGATAGCAATAGGCAAAACGAGTGTTGGCTGTAGAAAGACAACACGAGCTCACATTAATTAATTTTTATTTTTAGAAAGGATAGTTATTAATAGAGATACATAGAAAGTGATTTATATTAGGTATGTTACTATTTTATGGGCTTTTAAAGTGTTCTATGTATATTTTCTATTTTAGTTTTTTTAATATTATTTTTTTTCTTATGCGCTTTTTTCTTTTTTGTAATCTCACGTTCATGTTAATTTATTTTGAAAGCGTATATAATCTTACATTTTCTTGCATTCTGAGCTATAACCATTTAATTAAATATGCAATTTTGTAAAGCAGGGTAAGCTAGAAAATAACATTTATACTATCGGTAAAATAGAATTGGTCAAAAACAACAATGAGATTTTTGGTAAATTGCTAAGGTTCTGGATACTTCATAATGCTTCAATCTTTTTTTTATCTTTTCTTTTTACTTCGATCCTTTGCAATAATTTTTAAAATTTGAAATTATTATCATTTCAAAACATGATATTGTTTTAGGAATAATGTTTTGTAGCGTCAACAAAACTCCGTAGGGGAAAAAATTGAAATTTTACTATCTGCACGAGCATCTAAAAAATAAGCTTTTATTAATGAATTGCCATTGCATTTACAAAACCTCTGATTAAAAAAAAAGTAATGACTACAGCAGATGAAACCTAGAAAAATGTCATTTTGAGCACGTGATTATATGAAATGAAATAATTAGGAAATGTGGTATTTTTTAAAACAATTAATGCGGGACTAAGTTCTTTTTTGGATCATTTTCAATACTAAAGTGACTCATTCAATGAAGCGATTAAAATGAATAAAAATATAATTTAACTTGCGAGAGCACGTGGTGCTTGGCCGTTCGAGAAATGATGTTCTGACATGCTACATTGAAATATGCATAGCAAATTTCATTTTAATCTTTTAATTTATCTCAAGTGCGAATTAAACTAACTTTGTCCGAATTCCTAGTGCTTGAAGTTTGTATGTTTTCAAAGAAGGATTATGTTTGTACATAAAATTTTCGCACAGAGAAGCGTTTTCTGTATTTTAGGCAGGAACTAAGTTGTGAATCTTCTACATTAAAAAAATAATGCTACACTTACCGGCAAGCATCTTTACATTGTAGAGAACATTTCCTTATAAGTTCATCGGACGGAAATTTTTCTGGAAGATGGAGATATTTTCGAATGAGGGCAAATCTTTAATCATGAACAATAAAGAAAATAAAAGTTAATTATTTTCTCAGAAAACGTATTTGAAAAAATGGTTGAAACTCCATGAAGATATTGATATTTCAGGTAGTGTCCGTAATTTTTCGATTCTTACATCAAAATATTAGATCTGCATCAGATTTTGTAACAATTCCAACAAAAGGAAAAACAAATTTTGCTCAGTAATTGTACACTCTATAACATTAAAAATCGACGTATCAAGAAGCAATCATCCGATTGCTTTGAAATTTCGTATACATGGGTGTTTTGGCCAGATATGCAAATGATTAAATGTTGTCCATTGAATGAATAGTTTGATCACCAGCGCATTAGAACTTCGCATCCAGCAGATGTATATAAGGAGCAGTTCTTCGACGGTTGTTAAAACTTTCGGTTTGATTGCCATTCAGATTACCTTTCAACAACTTAAAAAATGCCTCGCCGCAGGGCTCGTGATCATTACCAGCAACTGTCAGAATTTGCAGAGGTCGTATCATTGGATTGAAAGAGACCGGTTGGTCAAATCAGAGAATCGCTCGTCATTTGAGTCGAAGCAATGTGGTGATTCGAAAATACTGGCAAGGATGAGTGGAAAATGGAATTCAGCTTCAGGATGGTAGCGGTTGACCTATGGGCACAACAGATCGTGAGGACAGAGTGATTGTCCGATCAGCTGTCAGCTACTTCATCTCTATCAACCATCAGACATTCAACCCAAACACCCGTGTCCATGACTATTCACAGGAGGTTGAGACATCGAAATATACGCTCGCGCCAACCGTTACGCCACGTGCCACTCACGCCTGCAAACTGCCGATCCAGATTACAGTGGTACATGGCTCTATAAGGTTGCAATGATGACGACTGGGGACGTATAGTCTTTAGCGACGAATCCCGTCTCCAAATGTGTCCTGACGATCATTGAAGACGTTTTTGGAGACACTTAGGGCAGAGGGGGGATCCTGCTTTCACTATTGCACTCCACACCGGCCCTCAACAAAGCATTATGGCATGGGGTGCCATTTCCTTTGATAGCCGAACCCCTTTGGTCGTCATTAGAGGTACAGTTACTACACAGCGGTACGTCAACGATATCCTAAGACCTGTTTTGCTACCGTTCTTTTTACAGTACCCTCGGCTGGTTTTCAGCAGGACAATGCCACACCACATATGGCACGTGTTGCTATGAACTGTATGCAAACACTTCCTTGGCCTTCCAGATGTCCAGATCTCTCTCCCATCGAGCATGTCTGGAATATTATGGGAAGGCGATTGCATCTGCCACGGAATGTTGATGACCTCGTTCGACAATTGCAGCGAATTTGTCAGGAAATACCGCAGGAGACCATCCGGAAGCTTTATAAGTCTATGCCACGGCGTGTGGCAGCTTGTATCCAGGTTTGAGGCTGGTCAACAACTTATTGAACTTGTTACTGTAACTCTGAAATAAGTTATTCAATTATTCTGAGATTTTAATCATTTACTATCCTGTACATTGTCTTCCTATCCACCAATTTTCGTCACAATCGAACAACTCCTTCTTGGTGAGTCAATTTTCTTGGTATAGAGTGTATTTTAGGTTGAGATACTAAATACCATATTAGTATTTATTTCTAAAGACGTCTACTATAATAATTAAAATATCAAATGTCCTTTAGATCAAAATGTTTAGAAAGTAAAATATTAAATAAAGATTGTAATATTTTTATAGCAGGTGGAATGCACTTACCACTGTCACTGCAGATTTTGTAATCTCCCGGATAGGTGACGCTTTGAGCTACGCAACCGTCCGTTTCCAGCATGTTCTCCATTTTACACTGTTCTGCGCATGCCTATTAATAAAAAGGCAAAAAGTTGAAGCAATGTATCACATTCCTTAGCATAAAACACCGAATATTCTGCGACCTTTAAGCAGGAGAGAATAATTAAACAATAAAATAATATATTAATAGAAAAATTAGCCTTTTAGTATATTCGCAAACACTGGGAATTTCAGAAAAGCTACAAATGAAAAATGGCAGGCTTTAAGAAATTTTTTAAAACAAATATAATCACAGAAGCCATGGTATTAAATAAAACTCCAAAAAAAACATTAGAGTATTCGGAAATTTTTACATTTAATCCTCTTTTATTTTCGAAATAACAATCTTGATACTTTTCTTGCCAATTTTTTTTACTAGCCATTTTTGTAAAAGTAGTATTCTTTTGAATAATTGTGAGAAGAAAAGTATAAGAAAATATCATAAAATGGAAATTAGGAATATGTATGCAAATTTACACATCACGATTAATAAAAGACATCGATGTCCGAGTTTTGAAAATCTTGGAATAGGCTTTATTGTTGTTGTTACTTATGGTACTTGCCATAGACTAGCCCCGCTGATACATCAGCAGATTTTTAGCCGGAGGCATGCGTCTCTTGTATTACAAGTAGCGTCGTCCAGGGCCAAGAGTACGACTTATCTACACACACGTCACAGCCCTTTTTTTAGGGAGTGGAATTCACAAATGCATATTCATTCATTCATCTCAGATCGTAATTTAGACCTGGAGCAGAGAACGATCACCTCTGATCCTGTTCCCTCAATGGTATTACTCTCGACATGGAGGACTTTGCGGCCACGAACAGATTTAACGAACTCCAGCCTCCTCACACTTGGGGAATCTTTTGGCCGGTGAATTTTGAACTCGTAACCTAAGGAGTACGAGTCCAACGCTCTACCAACCCGGCTATCTCGGGCCCTGGTCTGTACTTAAATGTAATAGAAATGAATGAGAGGACGCCACAGCGATTATACTAAAAAGAAAAGCCCTTTGCACACTTTTTTCAAGAAATCAAACCAGCCCCTCGCAGAAATGACATAGGAAGCTTTCCTAAATAAGCATTTTCTCTACCCGAAAATATTTACATGATTGTATCAGTAATTGTCAAAATACAAATCTAACAAGGATTTCTAGATCGGAAATTATGTAGAAAGCGGTCTGTATCAGATCAATTTAATACAAGCATAAGTGCTTTGATCGTCTAAGTGTGGTGAAATGGCTATTTTTATGAAAATTTTTGTATTGTATATTCAGCGAATCCTAATATTTACAACAAAGATATAATCTTCGTATGGATGCCATTCGTTATCTGTCACAGATGAAGGCGATGCGCTCATAAATAATCTTTTCATGGTTAGTAATGTATATCATTGGTCTTATAGCCGGCTTGCTGGCACAGGGGTAGCGCGTCTGCCTCGTGTTCAGGAGGTCCCGGGTTCGAGTCCTGGTTCGGGCATGGTTGTTATTCTGTGTACTATCTGTGAGATGTGTGAATGTGCCCCCCTGTAAAAAGGGGTTGTGCAAGCGAATGAGATGAGTGTGTAGCAAAAGTCGTACTCTTGGCCCTAGTTGGCGCTACTTGAAACAAGAGACGCTTCACTCGGCTTAAATCTGCTGCTGGGTCCAGCAGCGAGCTTGTCCATAGGCAAGTGCCATTAGAACCAACCAACCAACCAACCAATTGGTCTTATATATTAAGGTTTCAACAGAATTACTAGCAGCTAAGTATCTAAAAGATCTGTAACAACCCCAAAATATTTTCTTTTCTACAGAGGTTGCAATTAAACTTACTGGAGTAATATCCAATCAAAACGTGCCTATTGTATATATGGTGTCATTATGCATGTAGCTCTTACTAATAGGTGTGATAAGATGATACTGGATGTCTGGCCTGTGTATTGCAAAAAGCTTGCACATATTTCTTTATTATGACTTTATTTTCTAATTCAAATATAATTCCTGCATTATAATCTATGCGCTAACATGTGATAAAGCCCTTTTTTTAATTCCTTTTCAAATAATGCCTTTTTGAAAACCTTAGTGCAATAAGATTAGTAAACCACATATCTAATTACGTAAATACTTTGGGAACAGGTAAAAAGTCAGTCTTTTTTTTAATCTATTTTTACTTTTCTTTCTGTCCCTTTATATAAAATAATAAATGCAGTTACGAATTTGTTGCACTGCCTCCTTTTGAAGTTAGCTCCATTGAAAGGAAGAAAGTTGATGCTGAATGGACGCCGAGTCAATTACCCACGTCTTGGTGACCATTTGGAAATTCGGTGGAAAATTCGAAGGTTCAGAAAACTAGAATCACTTTGGCGATAGCTTTATTCTTTGAACTTCTTTGCCTTGTTAAAGAAATTATAAATGACTGGAAGGTAGAACTGAAGCCCGTCAATAGTAAGTTGGCAAATATTTAGCTCAAACGAGAGTCATTAAAGTGTATGAGATGACTCGAAAGACATGACCATTTGCGATTTAGCTTTGAGTGATGGCTATTTCGATTGCTTGGAGTTGATTTGTTATTTATATGTTGCTGTTTACTACCAGAGCTTTTTTCTGTACTCTTCATTTACGTGTTTTGATGTCTGTGTTTCCTGTTTACGTGTAGAATATAGCCTTTTATTACAATCCTGTTAGGCTTTTCATCATACAACTCACCCGCTCAATTTTGGAAAATTTCTGCAACAATACCAACAGTAAAATTAAACTTGATCGATGGCCTCTTAAATTTATTTTGTTCCTGTCTCCACTTAGTGCAGATATCTTGGCTTTTTCAACGTGGAATAGGTCTTTAGATTATTCGCTTTATAAAACCTTCTTTTGTCTATATTTTTTATAGTTCTCTTTTAAAACATTTCCCAAGTATTATATATGAATTAAATACGTGAATGTTCACATGCTAATCAGGAAAGTTAGTTTTTTTTAAGGCATGAAAGATTTGACCTATTTAATTATGATGTCCGAGTAATGTTGAAAGTTCCCATCAAATAGTGCATTGAAGTTATCTCTAGGAATTATTTTATTTTCGAATTTCGACTGCTAAAAAGTGGACGGTTTGAAACAAAGAAAATTTAGCATGATTTTTTACTGTATGTCATAAAAGAACTTCTAAGAACCATTCCTGTAATGAAAGGTCCAATTTGAAAAGTCTACAAATAAGGAAGGAAAGTACTTTGAAGGAAGCTATTCTCATTAGAAGGTACATTTTGTAATTGTTAATTGATTTTAAAAGCTAATTTCAATTTGCACTTACTATGTAAGTTCCTTAATAAGATTTTGATTAAAATCTATCAAAATAAGAATTTGTGGGAAAATATTTCTAGGCTATTTTCTAAAACTATTTGGGGTTAATATTTGCAATCAAGGCTATAGTAAGTAGAGACTGTTCCCACCTATAAGATACAATTATTACATTTATGAGATCCTTAAGAATTATTCAATTTAATTTTAAAATCTATAGAATATCATTAAGGGAAAAGAAAGAGATATCGCTGCTCAGTGTGAAGTAAATTGGAGTTAGACATAATTTTTTCTTGTGATGGTTATTTTTCATAAATTGATTCCAATGCAATCAAAAAAGTAAATTATGCAACTTATTGGGCCTATTAACGATTTTCTGGCTTTTGTCAATAATTATATCTAAGCTCAATAAAAGATAAACTTTTTTTCAGTATATCTGATTTATATCTTAATATTTTGTGACTGAATCAACTGAACATTATTATGAAAAGTTTATACCTGTATTCAGAGTGATCAGTTAGGCACTCACTTTTCTTGAGAGGGGACCATAACCGCCATTTTCCTTCCATAGTTTCAGGTAATCAGTGCAATTCGTCTGATAAGGTGCAGGAAGACGCTCCGTTACTCTCTGCAAAAAAAATCATAACTATAAAAACGTTTTATTTAAGGATTTATGTCATGTTTAAGTTTGTGAAACATCTATATTTCGCTAAAGTAATGCGTAGAAACTATATCTTTACACTATTATCTTTGTTTTCGACAGTTTGCCCTTTAAAAACTGGCAACATCAGTTGCTTGTTTTTGGAATAAAAATATTTGGACATAATATAGCTTCGCTTCATTTTAATTTGAAATATAATCAGTATTAATCATTTTGAAAACGCAATTCTTTGTAATAGCCGATTGTATATGAGCTGTGGTTAACAAACTACAAATGAAAGCAATGATTATCCATAGTTAATCGTTTCTTCTACATGTATTACCTGCCGGCTTTCTGGCGCAGAGGTAGCGCGTCTTCCTCGTGTTCTGGGAATCCCGGTTTTGGCATGGCTGTTCTTCTGTGTGCTATCTGTGAGATGTGTGAATGTCCCCCCCGTAAAAAGGGGTTGTGAAAGCGAATGTGGTGAGTGTGCAGCTAAGTCGTACTGTTGGCCCTAGTTGGCGTTACTTCAAAAACAAGGGACGCTCCTTTCGACTTAAATCTACTGCTCTTATCTGCGGGGAGTTTGTCCAATATGGCAAGTGTCACAAGTAAAAACACATGTATTACCCTCTAATGCTTAACTTAACTAACTTCGAAAATAAGAGATTTTACCTCAAAAACAAAACAGAAAGTAGGGAACGATATTTTAACGATATTGGACCTCAACTAAAATTAAAATACTGTAAATATCTCTTTTCTACACAATTTATTTACTTTTCCAAATTGCTGTTTCTCTATATTTTAAGTCTCGAAGATAATTTTAAGATTTACCACAAAAGGAGTTTCGGTCAGTTTTCTGTGATATCACATGGTAAGTTTTTTATCGGTACTCATTGCTTCCAAGTCAGAAAATAATTTCGAGTGATATAAATGCGGATTAATTCTTAAATTATTGTTATATATAAATAGTACCTCGGTTAAGTGATTCATTATCTTACAAATAATATTGTTTATTTTAAAAAAAAAAACTCCTTGGGCTGCGAAAGATGTTTAAGGCAAATTCGTTAAAAAAACAATTTTTTTAAAAATATAAATTTTTTATTTAATATTCTTAATATTTTAACAGGTACCTTTATAAAATCGCTTGAATTTCTTCCAAATTTTTTTTGGTGAGGGGGGGGGAATTGCACTGATTTTTAGAGTTGCATTAAAATAAGTTTTTCAATACGTTTTTTTATATTTCTAAAGGCTAGTTTCTCTTGTTTTAAAACGTGGTAGAAATTACTAACAAAAATGAAATCGTATAAAATAAAATTTCATGAATATTTTTGTTCAAAATTGGTCTGATAACTTCACAGTATATTTTTCAACTTCTGAAATAGAGAATTGGTTATCTGTTCATTTAGAAATATTCGATGAGGGCTTTAATACTTCAAAATTCGAAAAAATTGAATAATTTAAGTTTATTAAACAATCAAACTTCAATAGTTAAAAAGTGGATAGAATCACAATTTTTTTTTAGTTCAGGAATTATGTAACATATTTCTTAAGCTATCTGTAAAATTTTAAGCAAATCATTTGATAAACTTCTAAAGGAAATTTTTTTTTTCATGCCTCTTCTAGACATAAAAAACCCCTTTTTACAATTTAAAGATAATCATTTCATCTTTGACTAATATACTTTGATTATATACAATTTTTCTTCACTTTTTTCATGCAAAATTTTTTAAATTTGATTATTTTAAAGGCGTTTTGAAAGCATCCATCCCAAATATAGTCACATGCAGTAAAAAAATTGTTAAAAAAATAAGGGGAAAATGAAAATGAAATTAACTGTATCATAAATCAAATTTAAGTCTCATGCAGTAATTATTTTATTTCTGTTCAAGAAAACTCATTGATATAACATCAGATTTCTAAACTTTTCAAAGTGTTACATACTTTCAATCATACTCCATTATAAGATTCCGATACGTTTGATGAAAAAGCTTAATAACTTTTATTATTGATCAATTTAAAATAAATTAATTTCAACAATTAAAATTATAGTTAGAATTATGATAGAAAATGAAACTTTCTAATGCGCATTTTTACTACATCATTTATTTACCATTTAATTAATTTGATAAGAAAAAGAATGACTAAAAAATAAAAAAAATTACTAAAAAAAAATACAAGTATTAGAAGGTTTCAAACATTATAATGGGATTTTCAAAATTGCTCTTCTGGTGATGATTTATTTCTATAAAACTCTGATAGAATATTGAGCTAAATATATTTGTTTGATAATTTACCAGTTGAATAAAAATAGCTTATATAGCCATAACAAGAATAATTTCATTGATAATTATATATTTCTGCCCACAATTGTATTTAATCATAAAATCATTGCATTTTTAAATCTGTTGCCCGTTAAAGCAAAATTTATGCAAAAGAAAAAAAAGATTTTTAAAATAATGGTTAGTTTTCAATTGTCAAAATAATTATCATGTTCCCGTTCTTTCATTAAATAAATTGTGCTTTGCACAAAAATAACAAAGAAAAATGGTATCTGATTTAGTTATTGTATGATACATTTTAGCTCTTACTTAACAGTGCTACTGAATAAATTAAAGTTGCATTTGCAGCTATACATGTTTGCTTATTCAGTTACTATCCACTTAACTTCAAAAATAAGCATCCGTTTGTTAATATTTCGTAATTTATAAATCAATAATGTCATAAATTGTTTTTGTATTGAATAATATTTTTCGAAACAAAATTTGTCAAGCATTTTTAGAAAGATAATTTTTTTGAACTAGAGAGAATTTAGAACGATTTATCTTCATTAAGCTGCATTAATAAGGCTATTAAGGATAATAAGGAATATAATAAGGTTGTTAAGGAACAGATTTCCTTTTTAACAATTATATTCAGGTTAATCACAAAAAGCAAGAAATTAACATATTTAGAATTTATCTGTCTTCAGGTTTTTAATTTTAACTTAATAATCGACTCATAGGCTAGGAAGTAAGGATATTTTTATTAGTTGGTTAACTTCTTTAAGAGCTGACGTCCTGGCATAGGGATGGCGCGTCTTTCCCATGATTTAGATGTCCCGGTTTGGGCATGGTTGCTCTTCTGTGTGTATATGCACAACTGAAAAAAAAGGGCTGTGCAGGTGAATGTGATGAGTGAGTAGCAAAAGTCGTACTCTTGGCCCCAGTTGGTGCTACTACAACACAAGAGACGCTGATTAGGCTTAAATCGCTGACTACCTTAGCGAGCTTGTACATGACATGTACCATAAGGAATAACAACAACAACGCACTTCTTTAAGTTTTGAAATCAACAGCGATGTTTTAGATATGCTTTTTACAATTTTATTTTTTTATTTGAGAGGGCTGAGATAGCTTGGTTGGTAGAGCGTTGAGCTCGTATTCCTTAGGTTGCTAGTTCGAACATCGCCGGTATAAGATTCTCTGAGTGTGTGATGGCTGGTTCTCGTTAAATTTGTCGTGGTTACAAAGTACTCCATGTCGAGAGTAACACCACTAGGGAGGACTGGGTCAGAAAGGATCGTTTTCTGTTCCAGATCTAAATTACAATCTGTGGATGAAAGAAGTGTGCCCCATAAAAAGGGTTGTGGCATGTTTGTAGCTAAGTCGTACTCTTGTCTCTTGTTGGCGCTACTGAAAAACGAGAGACGCTCAATTGGTTTAAATCTCTGAGAGGCCTATCGGTGAAGGAAAAGCGCCATGACTGATGTTACTTATGGCACTTGCCTTGGACAAGCTCCCTGCTAATACAGTAGCAGATTTAAGCCGAAAGGAGCGTCTCTTGTTTTTGCAGTAGCGCCAAAGAGGGCCAAGAGTTCGACTTTGCTACACACTCACCACATTTGCTTGCACAGCCCCTTTTTACAGAGGGGGCACAGTCACACATCTCACAGATAGCTGACAGAAGGACAACCATTCCGAAACCGGGAAGTCAGGACTCCCAGAACACGAGGAAGATACGCTACCTTTGTGCCAGAGAGCCGGAAAAGTGCCATAACTAACAACAACTAATAACTAATTGAAAAAAAACAGTTGATACAAAACTACTCTTGCGGTGACAAAATTACAAATCAAATATTTGATATAAAATGATTCCATTTTCGAATTACCGCGTGACGTATTTCTGAAATTTTAAGCTGATAGACGGTCAACCTCTTTTTGGATTTGACTTGCAATATGTCAGATGTCTAGTTTATAAATGTTGAATCAGTGAATCGAATTTTATTGATGTTTCCATTTTGTAGTTATCGTGTTAAATTTTATTCAGACGGCCAACCAAGCAAATTTCCGCTAAACATGTTTTACTTAAAATTTGAAAGACATCAGTAAATTAGGTGTAAATACCATACATTAAATTTCAACTGTCTAATTCAAAGGACTTTTCGGTTATCTTTGTCCCAGATAGACAGAAATTTTCCAAAAATGTGTTTTTCGATCAAAGGAAGGCGTTAAAACAGAAATTCTTTAAAATCTCGATTCGCATTTTTTGACGATTACTATACTTCCCTATACTTCGTATACAAGAAAGTTAAAATGTTGATAATAAATATTATTCCGAATTTGTAATATTGCTTCCCTGGGCAGTCACTTTCATGCTAAGCAAAAGAATTTCAAAAATAGTTTTAAGTGATTGCGAGTTATTGACATTTGGGATTGAAAATTTGGCTAGAAACAAAAGTTTCCGGAATTTTTGTAGTGCTATAATTGGAAGAGAAATTACAATATTCTTTTTAACCTCTTAGTAATGGCACTGAAACTATAAAAAGCAGAGGGATAGAATTGATTTTAGTTGAGTTGAGTTAATTGAGTAGTTGAATGTGTTCTCTTTAAGTGTTTTGTGCTGTTACGGTTTATTATTGATTTGCTGCTTGTGTGCTACTGTTTGCTATAAGTGCCGCTTCATGTGAGCTTTGCTGTTGTAAATTCTTGCTATTGTGTAGAAATAAAGTATTTTTATCCTTTACACTAATAACTTTTTCACCGAACATCAACAAAACGACTTTTGAACTTCCCGTAAGAATATTTTTGATTGTAAAATACATCAAAATCAGTATTAACACAAAACATGCTGTTAATAAGAAAGTTAAAAATAATTAATATCATACATTTCATTGAGAGCAAAGATCGCATCTTTAGGATTTAATATTTTCTGTAACAAAAATAAGAATTCTATGGACATATAAAACTTACTGGCATTTTAAAAAAATATTCTTATGGAAAAGAATTTTTGAAATGATCTCTCCAAAAATTTTTTGCATACCCTCTCATAAAATATTCTTCCTCTCTTCGCAAAAAATTATAAAACCTAGGGAAATTCCGTAAATGCCACAATTATACAAATTTTTATTTTCACACATGAAAGTTGTGTGCGTTGTAATATAGTAACGAAAACTGGTGCTCATATATTAACTGAATACCATTGGCTAACAACAGGGTACTTACGTATCATACCGTCTTCGCCAACGATCGCCAACGGTTTAGTAACTTTTTGGAGACGGATAAAATTTGGCGATAAGGATCAATGGATTACACCATTGCCAAATTGCCATAATTGGTGCTTTAGCAACTCATTGGCGATTACTTCAAATTTGTCCATAAAGTTGGACGGTATAATACGTACCAACAAAAGTTATAAAAGATCGATCTTTGGGTAGAATATAGCTTTATAATCCACTTTAGCGTCCGATTTTGTCGATTTATCTCTATCACTCATGTGCAATTAATATATAAGTGCCAGTAAACTGAACATATTGTATTTTGAAAACTTTTTGCAATGTACTAACTTTAATAATTTTACTTCAAAACGTTTTGAATTATTATGTTTACGGACAGTTAACATATTTCCCAATATATGTTTGGTTTTTTTTTATTTAAGGTCATGCATAGCATGTAGATTCATCAATACTAATTTTTTGACCTTTAATAAATTTTCTTTGTAGGCTTCGAAAACAACTATGTAAAAATATTTCTAAACATCTGACAGAACACAGTTATAAACTGATTTCGCTTGAAGATTATGGCAACAGAAAGAGGTGTGCAGTAGCTTTTGAGAGTATGGACCCCTGAATCCCCGAGGGCAGAAGTCTGATTTCTAGCTCATATGAGGTTGACGCACACACATTCACTTGCTCAGCCTGTTTTTAAAGGGGGGCACATTCACACACCTCACAGATAGAGCACAGAAGTACAACCACGCCCTGATAGGGACTCGAATTCGGGAGGCCCAGATCACGAGGAAGACGCTCTACCTCTGTGACAGGACGCCGGCACTAACGCCGTTTTTTATAGAAATATAAAAGTTATTGTTCCTTCACTCACCTGGTTGACAAACATGTTGTAAGTTTTCCCAACTTCCATGGTAATTCCTTCTTTGAAGGGATTCCCCAAGCTATGGGCCTCGTGCATTAAAATGTGTACAAGGACGATGTCAAAATACACCAGATATTGTTCGGGCTGTGGTCTTAAATATAGAGAAATTCCTGCGAAATGATGAGAAAATATCCATTTATTATCATCTTAAAGGATATAAATATTTACAGAATAAAGTTATTTATTGATAATGATAAGAATTTAAGTGAGTATTGATGGTTCTACTTTTTATCTAGAGGCATTAAAGTTGGTAAATATGTACTTTTAACGATGAGAATTCTGCACCTTGGGACACTTTTTTTTCTTAGTTTTCAGAAATTATTATTAAGCAAAAATTATTTCAAATTAAAATATTAATTGAGCTCAAAATATTAAATTTCTCATGATATTAATTCAGTTGTTGTGAAATGTCATTAAATTTGGTAATTTTTTAAAAATATTCATTTATTTAGTTTTTAGCACAAATTTGTATTGCTGAATTAAATTCAAATCGATCTCTTTCTTTATCAAATATTTTCTCGTAAGATTTCATTATATTGGTGAAAGGTAAAGAGGAAATATTCTTTTGATTTTTGAACTTACGAAATAAGAGAGGTTGAATTAAAGTATCATGAAAAGCTATTTAGATTTAGAAAACAAATTATCCTGAAAATTACATTTTAAGTGGCATTATAGTGTCACAGGTTTTAATTTTAGATCGAAGGTTTCTTGGCACAATAAATATAAAAGATATAAGGCTATTAAAACAACATTACTTTAATATCTCTTTACAATCTGATGTCTAAAAATGTTTTATCAAACGAAAATTTCAATAATCAAATTAAATTGAAATTAAAACTAAGAAAATTTTTTAATGAAGCATCTGGTCAACAAAGAGCTTATTGTATAATATAAAACTAATTAGATTGTTCTGAAACAAAAGAAAAAAGTTTGTTTTGCCTTGCTTCAGAAGTATTACTTAATTTAAAATACAATCCGCAGTAAGACAAAAAACTAATAAAAACAGTTTTGAAAAATTTATTTATATCAAATCTTTTAAATCCGCTTTCATCTAAAAAATAGAATAAGTGAATTAAAGAAATAAAAATCATAATATAATGAATCCTCATTTCCGCATAAAATTGTGGACCTTGAGCAAGACAGTGAACAGCATAAGTACTCATATTCTAACTTTCACGAGTAAGAAATCTGTTTCTATATTAAAGTTAGCCAGTATTTTTGCATAATTAACTTCATACAATTGATAAGTGATAACATAAAAAAATTGTTATCTTCTGTGAGTTTTTGAATATTAAACTCTAGATTACGTCACGTTAATAAAATTGCATTTGTAATTTGATTTCTTTTTACCGATCTTATATTTACCCCCTTATAACACCATCAATCTTACTTTGAATATTAATTGATTAATATTTTTGAGATCACAGGGTGTCTCTAAACTCCAGAGTCTATCTGTAAGGGTAAGTAATGTACATATAAAGAAGGATTTTTTAAATAGTCGTATGTAGTTAGAAATGAAAAGTGAGGACGGAACAAACAATTGTAAGTACTGAAAAGCGAGGCAAAAAAGTACTATGTCTACAACTCCAATTAACTCTGACGAGAATTTAAATGTAACAGCCGTTGCCTCAATTGTTCTTGAGGTACCGACCATCTTTTTAAAAAAAACGCCAACCACTTGCTACTCATTACCAGGACTAAATCAAAGTTGGTGACGGCGTATTTGTGCCTTTATTGTAATATTATACAATTAAAGAGCTTTTTTTATTCATTTAAACATCATTTTTTCGCCAATACCTTTTATATTTAACCTCGTACTGCTATACTTCGTTATATGCATTTTACATACTCATACATTTTGGTGCAATGTATTCAGGGACACCTTGTATACAGACTTAACTGAAAATTTTGAAAC
>JAOUZG010010699.1:2206148-2218073 GCA_026289955.1 Argiope argentata
ATATATATATATATATATATATATATATATATATATATATATATACTGAGAGAGAGAGAGAGAGAGACATCAATTGGAAATTAAGTCGAATTTTAACATTTTCCTCCTATAACTTCTCGAAAAATTTCATTATTGCTCAAAATGGAACTTTATGCCTTTTCTAAAATTAAAAAGTTAAAAATTGTCTTTTAAATTACATCAATTTAAAAGTTGTACAATTTTTTTTAAATTATTTTTTTACCTAATTTCGAATAATAAATTACGTTATTGGCCAGAAATTTGACTTTTTCATTGTTTCATTGAATCGCGTTATATTTCTTCTTCTATTGCTGAAAGCTAAGGCTGAATGTTGTAGTTTGTTTAATGTCTAAAAAGTCTATATGAGATGGAGAAATAAGTGCGCGATCAAACATTTACACTTTTCCTGAGGTTAAAAATCTTAAAATTCTGGTTTTTATAGAAATTTATTCATAAATGGAATATATGTAAGAAAAATGAAAGAACCTAACTTTAATATTCAATTAAACATTCTCTTGAACATGAAGTTATATCTAAGAAATTTCACTGAAAGTAAATATAAACAATATCCTTAGCGAACAGCTGTTTACTAATAAAAAATATTTATTGCTAACTTTAAAACTATCATAAATCAAATAAGATGCTATAACTAGAATTTGCTCTTTCTAATCTTCGATGAAAAATAATCCCTTAAATAAGTTTTAAACCTGAAATAAAATATTTTTTCATTTTCATTTTTAACTAAAATGTGAAAATATGTTGGGTCTTAGGAAAGTTAGTACCATCTTTGAAAATTAACCTGTACCAAATGATATTTAAAGAATGAAGGAAAGTAAATTTTTATGAATCAAAATACAATTAATTGTTCGGAGGGACAATTTAAATATTTATTTAAAACATGATTTGGGAAAGGAGAAATTTTGAAAAACTGAATTCGAACCTTCATTGACTGTTAAAAAAGTAGGGATTTTTTTAAAAAAATGTTTAAATAACAAAAATATTCAAAAAATTTCAAGAAAAAGTGTCATAAACAAAATTTTTTAAGAAATTTTTTAAAAATATCTTTCCTTTTCCCTTTTTATTTATTTTAAATGCAGTTTATAAATCTTCGATCTGTTTATGTTCTTTATATAATTAATTATCATAAAACTTTCGCAAAAACTGGCTTTATCTTTTATAGCATTTGAAACAAAATTTGATGAAAATCTTTACAGTAGATTTGGATTTCTTAAGGAAACAAAATATGCTTTTTTATTTTATATTGAGAAAATAATCAGTTAAAATTATAAGAATTTTTATCTATTTTTTTTATTATGATACTCATAAAAAGTCCTCAGATTGTTTGTATATAAATCACAACAAAAATCCAATTTTTAATTTTTTTTAACTCACTCAATTACGCTGAAGCAATTTTTTCAGAAATAAATATCTAAAGCGATCTATAATTTTGTATACAAAAATTCACCAGTGACTTTTAATAATATCGATTCTTGGCGAAGTAAATTTTATCGATTATCAAATTTGCAACTTTGCGTAGATAACAATTTAGTTAAACGGTTTTAGAAATACAATTATATTCATGAACTGAAAAGTATAATTGTTTATTTTGATTTTGATATAGCTTTTTTAAATTTTAGTTTAAGACTCATTATCATAAAAACAATAAAAGTTGGAATAAAAGTTTTTTTAACAAATCCTTGCCAGATGACATCATTTGGATGGAATAAAATTTTAAATTTATCGATTGTATAATTATTAATTTTTGAAATTATTGTTAGATTAAAATTAAATCTTCAAGATAGTACTTGGAGAAAGCTCATTTATTATATAAATGAATAAAGAAAATGCAAATAATAAAAGATTACACAGCTTTTTGAATATTATACTAAAGCAAACTTATACTTCATCTATGAATCACAGAAGGGATGTACAGATTGAATAAAGTGGAGAGGATAATCACAGAATAATTTAACTGACAAAAGGAAAAAAAACGTTTTTTCGCTACACTTTGACATAAATATTAAAACAGTGTATATCGTCTTCTAGAATACAAAAGGGCACAAAACAAAATATTATACACATTTAAAAAATAAATGAAAAATGTATTAAAAAATTAATTTTATTGATCATGAAATATAATAAGTTAGATAAAAGTATATTTTTTCTTTATTTTGTTGACTTCTACATCAACCAAACAAACAATTGAAAATGATATACAGAATTCTTTTAATATTATTCAAAAATGACTTACTTCTCTGATTATATTTTAATTTGACTAATCAGGCTTTTGTCATACTTCTATAATCGCACTAACTGCAAATTGATCACTTAGGAAGTGAGTAAAAATGTCGATTTGGCAATTACAAGGATTTTATGATTACTTGAGAGCAAGCTTTGGCGTACATAGAGCGAGAGATCCAGCACTAGTGCGACAAACGTTCTAAATGGCACAAATTGTTGGTTGAGGCACAAATATGATACAAGATCACAAAATGCAGAGCTGGAAATACTTTCTTCAAGTGGCAGAAGACGTTGTACTAGAATCGGACTACATACATGATACCTAATTCTTTATTTTTAGTCAGAATTGCCTAAAACCATTTCATATTTCACTCTTAACTCCATGCTTTCTTGTCTAGGTCATGGGAAATACATAATCTTAGTACAAAATGTCCTCTAGAAAATTTGATGAGAACATGTTCATCATTTGATGACTCTTTTAATTTGAAGTTCAATCCCCCCTTTCACATACATTCACACATGCTCTTTTTTATCAAATAACTTTTGCATAAAATGCCTTTTAGCAAAAATGCTAATGCTAACTTTTAGCAAAAATGCTAAGGCTTTAGCAAAAATGCTAATGCTAACTAACTAATAAACTTGCTAATATGATTCTTTGGCACGCTAGATAACCTAAAATATCGCAACATGGCTTTACTTTTTAGGTTCATATAAAAGAAAAAATAAATATATGATACCTAATCCCTCTTGCTCCTGAAGGCCTTTTAAATCTAAATTCTGTTATATACAAATAATTTTTTTACTAATAGGAGATTCAAATAGTCTCACTCGCCTTTCTCCCATGCTACGAGTTGTATAAAATCCACAAATATCACTAATTGGCGGATAAGTTGCATTGGAGTATTACCCAAATAAGAGCTATTATAATTTGGATCTATTTTACTTTAGGAGATGAAAGAAAGATAAAAGATGAATGAAAACATACAATATCTCATAGACGATAATGAGATAATGAGAATATAGGTTTTCAATTGTTACATGATATTAAAGATCCATAATTTGCTTCATGACCTAATTTTGCTCAACATATTCAGTTTATTTAATTTTAAAATACTGAAAGGCTCCGCAGTCAATGAAAGATCATTTCTATGGACATTTATATACACTTTCCTAGGTATTATTTTAATTAACTAGGTAAATCTTATTTGGATTGTAATGATATCTTTGTTGTCGCAACTTATGGTGCTTGCCAAGCCTGCTGATGAAGTCAGTGATTTAAATCGAGTTTGTGCAGTAACTTCTGAGGATAAAGACCCCTGAACACCCGAGGACAGAAGTCTGACTTCTAGATCTTATGAAGATGACACTCCCACAATCACTTGAACACCCCCTTTTTACGGGGAGGGGGGGGGCTCTCTCACACAAATGAAGAATTCAAAGTATACACCTGAGCCTGAGGACAACAATTCCACTGATTAACGAACTCCTTGTTACCAGAATTTTTGCGGCAGTGACGATACCCAGTCCTTCACAGCTCCTTGAATTCGCCGTCCGAGATGAAGCTCTATCCTTTCAGATGTTTTTTCAGGGAATCAAAAACATGAAAATTGCAGGGAGACATAGTAAAGACATAGAGGTGAATTTTTTTTTAAGAAATTGCCTTGATAAAAAATGTACAGGATATGTACAGGAAATGCGCAAAGCGTACGGGATATCCTCTCTAACTCTGATTCAACAATTAATTTCAAAAATCTTTAGAGAAATCCAAACTTTTTCTAAATGGGAAAAGCTCCAAAAAGTCTAAAATAATTATATTCTGTGCATTTATTTTAAATATCACCGAATTGATGTTTTTTATACAATTTATCCGTCCTGTTTCTTCCATTTAATAAAATATATTCAATTAATTCAAGGGTGTTCAAATGAAAATGTATGAAACGACACTGTTGGTATAAATGAAGACAATTCAAAGTATCACCATAAGTCTGAGCACAAAGATCCAATTGATTAACAATCCGAAGGATCCTTGTTCCCAGGATTCTTGTGGACATTCTGAGATCCAGTCATTAACAGCTTCCTTGAATTCACCATCCGAATTGAAGCGGTACCCCTCATTAAAAGCATAGGGCGACATGCAAGAGCATAGGGGCGGATGGTTGAGCTGCTCCCACTTTAATTTCGACATTTCCACGTGTAACGTAGAAATGTCGATTTCCCTGGTAACACGTAGACGCACCTTATCATGGAGCAGAACAACACCTCCGTGAGTACCCCATGCTTTTGTTCTTGATGGACCTGCATAATCTTCGGAGTGTCTCACATTGCACATCGAAGTTAACGTTTCTTCTGTGATCGAGGAATTCAACAAGTCGCATCAATTGGATGGCACTCTATAAAATCCTCTGTTCTCTCCTACGCATGCTCCGACCTACGCCGGAGACTCCAATTGCGTCCCTAGATGTCTCGCTACGTTCTCCCATAGCAGCATAGGCAAATATGTTAACGGCTACATTGTTACGACGTTTCGTATCTTTTAATTTGAACATCCCGAGAATTAAATAATTTTTAGTAATCAGTTAGTCGCAAGATATTTTCATCGTCACCACAATGGAAAAGAATTATAAAAACCTTAGTTCAAATTTTTGTAAGAGAAAATGTTTTATAAAGCGCAACAAATAATGAAACTAAATGTCTGATTGAAATAATTCCTTTTACATAACACAAAGAATATAATTATAGAATTGATATCGGTATTAAATCATAATATTTCAAAAGGTATTACATTTATAAAAGAAATTATTCCTAAATATTTAATCTCTACTGCTATACAGCCTAAGGAACTTGAAGCTACCAAACTTAGCCCATATATACCTTGGAGGAAGGAAATGTACATTTAGGAGCGATTTTTTAGAACTTTTAATTAATAAAAAATTAAGTTGAATTGTAACGTTCCTTTTCGATAACTTCTGAAAATATTACAGTACAAACACTAATTTTATAGTCTTTCAAAAAAAAAAAAATTAAGGCCTTTTTAACTTTGTCTACAAGTAAATTTTTGTTACATTTTGGCAATTTTTTTAACCAATTCCATCAATTGATTATGAAATTAATGGCTTGATTTTCAATCGTAGTCGGTTTGAAATATTTAACCAAACATTTCGGGCGATGAAATGTTTGGTTAAATATTTCATCTCCCGACTTTTTTAAATTGAAAGCTTAAGAATAAGGGGTCCCGCTTGATATCTTCGTAATTTACAAGACAAATAAAAGCGAAAAGGGTACTTACGTATTAGACCTTCGTTCTTTATTGTCAAATTTGAAGGCTCCGCCAATGAGTTGCTAAAAGGAAAATAATGGCAAAAAACCACCATTACCTTAAATATTCACTACTTAGCATTTTGGGACTGAATAATCACCAGTAATTACACATAATCACGTTAACCATAACATTTAAAAAAGAACAATGTCTTGGTTATTTAATAATTTCTCTTAGACGGGTTCTTCTAATTTGTACGTCATGTATGGAATCATTTATGAGATAACAGTCCGAAAAGGATTTTATTTATGAAACTATTTTATTTATGAAAAAAATTATTTTATTATGAAAGGACTATTTTATTTATGAAACAGATTACATTATTTTAAATACATGGGATATCCTTGATTTCATGGTCCAAATTATCAAATAGAGTTGAAAGCATAAATTAAACCACTGGTCATCCTTGAATATGGGGCTGAAAACTCCTGTTTGTAACTAAGTGGTTACTTCAAGAAACTCCGGGCTCTAAACATGCTTCCGTGTGAATCCAATAGAATGGAATAGCAACATAAGACAGGCAGGACATGAATGCTAAAGATGTAAATTCTTGTGATAGAGCTTTCAAGTTACATTCCAATCCATCAATCTTAATTCATTCTATTTACTTCAGTAGGAAAATCAAATGAGAATAGTTGCGAGTCACTTAATGATCTTATAGTCTAACTAACCTAGAATCCACTAATGCATTTGGCAAATCCAGTTGTGATGTTCATATCTTAAACCATATTGTGCAGGGATATTAGGGATATTTGTTTCGATTACGATAAAATATATCAAAGCTGCATCCTATGTCTTCTGATTCCCTATATTTTTTCCCATTAGTTTTATTTCAAAAATAATTCTTTATTTATAATAGTATCCTCCTAGGTTCAAATTGTAAATTTTTTGAGGACTTGTAGATGCTTCTGTACATAAATTGGATTCTAAGAAAATAGATTCGTTGTTCTTATGCTCATGACCATGTTTTTTATTTTAGTTGCACAGTTTCTCAAAAAGTCATTCCATCTTCATATCCCTTTTTGTCAAATATTTAATTTAATTTAATTTTTTTTCCTATTTTCCAAAGCGATACAATTACTTCAGTATTTTACTTTGATCTCTCTGCTTTTGTTGTGGCACCAATTTCGCATTCAAACCAAATTTTTTTGCATATCTATAATTAGTTGCAGAGCGGAATATGAAACTGTCGTATTCCTTTTTCATCTGTTCCCGGAACCAATGTTTTGATTTCATGGTCATAGATGTTTTAATTGCTTGAGCTCTTCTGGAGAGAGAAGGTGGTGATTTCTCGAGAGTAAAATAATTCTTTTTATTAGTTTCACAATAATTTGCTGCCTTTAATAGTTTGCAATTATCACCTTCATTTGATTGGAATAGTCCAGAAATGGATTCAACAAATAGAAGATCAGAATAATTTAAACAAATATCAAATGCTTTCATCTGAGTATCAGATTCAGTTAATTGAGACATTTTAGATTTTTCTGATTGGAAAAAATTTCTAACATTTCTGGCGATCGAAGTGAAAAATGGCAAATCAGGATTAAATGCTTGATAAATTTTCACCGCTGTATAACCGAGGTGCAGACAGCCTATAGAAACGAAAAATATATCTTTCGTCATATTTTGATCAGATATCTCAAAGAAAAATCTCAAAACACTAAATTAGCTTACTGTAATTAGAAAATCCGACCCAATTTAAATTCAAGAATAATCTTTTGCAAGTCTTCATTAATAATGAACTCTGAACAATGCTTTTAAATGTTCATAATTTTAGTTGTTATATATTATAGAAAAGAAGCTTTGTTTTAAAATTTGATTGTTATTAACATTGTTATACAAAAATGCTCATAACATATGAATAAGAAAGGGAGTATAAATTCTTAGGGAATATAATCAATTTTAAAAGTTTGGATTGATTTCTTAATAAAATTTTAATGAGTAATTTTAGTTATATTTCGATTAATTATAGTGAAAATTTACTAAGCGTTTGCGGATAATGTACATCACTCATTTTTCCACCAATAACTTGAACGTTTTTAATACTTGTTGTATACTATATATAATCTCTCTTAACAGCTTTAAATTTCTTTTTAGCTACATCTGGTCATGTTCATAAATTAATTCTTTCATTTGCTTTCTATTCAATTTTTAAACCAAAAATCGATTTAGATATTTTAAAATGTTATTTTACAGGTTGGTTAAAAAGGAATATCTTGCTTTTACGGGGCAATTAAAAGAAAACAAAATAAAATACAACCCTGCTGTATAGGAAAAGATTAATTATTAGTTTGCTGGTAAAGAAATTACTCATATTAATCTATTACGGTCTGCAACATGTGAGCAAAACCCCTCCAATTTGAAATGGAGAAGTTGATAAACATGAAATTTTATCACAAATTAGAGTAAAACGATCATGTTTTTAGCTTTAGTTATATTAATGCCCCGTTGTAAATCAAAACTAGGGTTGTTTTGGGACGCATTTGACCCAGATCCTTTTTTTTTTTTTGCCAACTTTTGTCATCGAGATCAGTGCCAGTGCTATCCGGAGTCAAAATGGTAGAAAATGTTGCTCGTCTGTTGTCTTGAACCCAAAAAGAGTTATCTACTCGAATACAGAATCAAGATACTTTTGATTCTGTTCTTCAACATCAACGACCTAATCCACCAAGGCTTGTTTTGAAAGGACAGAATGTTCAACCTCAATTTCTATGAAGCTGTTTGTAAGCAACTTTTGTTTTAACATTCAACCTTTTCGCCCATAGATATATAAGAGGGGAAAGTGGTGTATGCTGCATGATTGTGTCTACCTGTATATAACAATTCATTTATGCAATTTCTTGGCCCAAAGTCATGTACTTGCTATCATGTATCCTCTGTCCTCGCCTGGTTTGGCCCACGTATGCCTCTTTTGTTGCTGCTCCTTCGCTTCAAGAATGTTTTGAAAGATACACATTTCTCTGTCTTTCCAGATATCCGAAGACGTGTAATTAGATTGATTCCAAAAGAGGTTTCCGTTAACTCATTCCAGTAGCTTTATCATCGATATCAAAAGTGTATTGTGGGTCAAAGGATGCTATTTAAAAAATGAATGAATGCATTTTATTTCCATTCCCAATTTTATTTAAACTTCCATTTATGAAATGTTTAGATTGTTTGTTTGTTTGTTTCGTCAATAATAATTACATAATAGTGCTCGGCAACTTTGTTAAAGTTTAACAGAAATAATTTACCATTTCAGTCTGATTAAATATGACTTCACTCTGTGATGCGGGAAAACTTCACCTCTTTTTTCTTCTCTTCATCGAAACTCCTGCATATGTGCTGAATTGCATCAGTGGAACTGCTTTTAACTTTGAACTGTGAATTGATTGTTTCTTCAAACTGTTTTTATGTGTGATTGTGATGTCTCATGCTTATTGAGAAAACATTTCTGCCCTTTACACCTGGAATCCGGGGATAACAGCCATTGATGCTATACATCCCATTACCTTACTCCTTTCAAGTTTCAAGAATATGACTTCGTGACGTAGACTACAAGACACTTAGCTGAAAGATTTAAATACGAATTTTTAAATAATGAGAAAAGTATTAGCGGAAATTAGGAATTAGGAAAATTTCTAAAAATGCCAAACTGTGTTCAATGCAGATCTAAATATATATCTTTAACGGTTTTCTGTTCCTCACCCCGTTCCACTTTTTCAAAAAAAAAAAAAAAAATCTGAAAATTAAGAAAGAATTCTTTAATTAATTTTCCAATTTTTATCTCCTATTAGTTTTGAGAAGTGTGAGTAAAGTTAATAATATTAATTTTAAAATATATTAATTAATTTTTAATCACTTCACTTTCCATTTAAACTTAATTTTATGGGGATGGACAGAAAATTAGAGATATACATATTACAATGAACAGAAATTTGAGCGAGATTTATTCCAAGTGAATAAGCTGGTCGATAAAGACAGCTGTATAGTATAAGAATCCAGATTTTTCTTTTGAATTATTAATTACAATTAAATAAAATTTTGTAATTTTTTGATAGCGTCTGAAAATATAACAGAACAAAAATATTTAAACAAATGATCGTTTTTAAACGAAACCAATTTTCTGTGTTATATGGGTTTCTTTCTTTCTATTTTTTAAAAATTAATTTTAAAAAGTATTTTACATGTATTTCTTACAACAGTATATTTCATTATTAATGTGAAATTTAAAAAGTGATTGTGATAACTAATGATTCATCCTGATTTTTTTTCCCATTGTTAATGATCAAGATACGAAGATTCGGTTTATTCTTCCATGAGTAGATTTCAATATGTAGAACAAAAAATTTTGAAATTGTGCTGTATTTTCAATTGAAGTTTAATTTCAGATACAAACAACAAACATTTTTATAAAAATTAAATGTGCTTACTTTCAAACGTAGTTGCTCTTTCCCGCAATTGGATGCACCTTATATAAATAAAAAAAAATTGGAAAATGCTTAGCACAATGAGTAGATCCATTCAAGGATTCCAAACTAAAATGAGAAAAAGGGTTGTTTAATCATATTTTACTAAGAGAGCCACTATTATCAAGTTATTCATAATTGAATTGAAATATTTAACAATACGTTAATACCGGGTAGCTGAGGGGTTGTCAGAGACGGCGGATAAGGAATATAACAATAAACTTCTGACATATTTGAGGCGCCATTGAGGTTTCTTGGAAATGCATGTAATCTAGGTGAATCATTATCGATGTTTTTAATAAATTTTGCTCCTTCCTAAATCTAATAGGCAAAATTTAAAGCATGTCATCATTCTTTTGAAAAGATGCTTTCAAAAATAAAAAGTCATTTACGAAAATAAAAATAAAATCGAAGCAAATATTACTGATTTGAAGCAACATTTCTTCACGTACATCTTCTGTACTTTATGAGGTATTGTTTGAAGATCGCACATCTTCTAATCGGAAAATAACATAAGATATAATAAATATAAGGAAGATGTCCACATTCCTGCTCAAGATGCGGATTGCCATAGACTCGAACTCGCCATCTGAAGGGTTGTAGCCGAGTAACATAACCGTTGGGAAAAGAGTCATTTCAGCCAGAGGTTTGTTATCTGACTTATAAAGCTTTCACCACATACTCTTCCACCAGTGTGTCGATGGTTAGACGAATGATACAATTGCGGCAAGCTTATGACTTACACATATGGAAGTAGGAGGTGATTTTGACCTTCGTATTTTAATGCACCCGTCAACTTTTCCTGTCGATAGAGGGCGACACAATGGTTGTACAATGGTTGCTTACTCAATGTCTCCGGGTTATCATTGCGGCAGAAGCGGATTGACATAGGTCTGAACTCGCAATCTCAGGGGGTTGTAGCCGAGTAACATAATCTTTGGGCAAAACGATTATGTTATCAAACTAACATAATCATTAACCAGATAACAACCCTCGGGCACTTCAGCCCGAAAATTGTTACATGGCTTGTGAACCTTTCAGCACAAGCTTCAATCTACAATCTCTCAAAACGTCTCCAAATCACTACTGTCTCCTTGCTTTAGCTATATCCAACTGCCAACACACTACTACGCTACTGGCTACTCCTCACAGGACTCGATGCTACTTCCACAATACACACCAGGACTCGGGACACATCTCAGATCAGCAATTGCTTGATCTCCACACAACGCTTGTCTTCGCGTCAGACTATTTGCAGTTGACTCTTTCAACGATTACGATACGTTTCTCAACTACGTCTGACTTCAGCTTGAGACTGCCAACCAACCGAGAAGTTCTGGACCAATCAGGCATACCTCGATTCCTATTTGGTATTGCTAAAATTCTCAAAGTTTCCAGTAATATATATTTTGTCAACAAATTCATGAAATTTGCCTCCGCCAAATGGTCGCGACGTTTACCACCAAACTGAAATCACAGATGAGGCACTCGATCAGCACCCAACAAAGGTTATCGTGACACGACCAGTCCAGGATTGAGCTAACTATTCTGGGAGGTAACATTAGAGTAACAGTATTTATCTTCTGTTTTATTCAATGTTCAAACCAAGATTTTGAATAAAACAATTCCCATGTTCATCACGCAGAAATTGATTCAATTCTAGAGACATTTGAAATTCACTTATGTTATTTAAAATAGTAATTGGTTTTCACACGTTTCTTGCAAAAACAAAATTTTAAAGAGACCCGAATCAACCAGAAATTAACATAATTATGTGATATTGTCTTATATATGATCGCTTGTCTTTGGATATTTAAAAAAAATCATTCTGTTCCTCCCTAACACAGTATTGAATAATGAAAGCAATGTAAAATATTGATAGACAATATAGTTTTTAACTGG
>JAOUZG010010699.1:2218083-2230285 GCA_026289955.1 Argiope argentata
TAAAATATTGATAGACAATATAGTTTTTAACTGGAGAATGAAAGCAACGTAAAATATTCTTTAAAATATTTTAAAATTCGAAAAAATTATAGAAAAAGTGGACAGAAGCAAAATATTTCTATTGTGAAAAGCTTAGAAAAAATTTATTTAATTAAATAAAATAAAAAGTATGTGCGAATATGTGCTCCAAAGTTAGTGATGAATAACAATAAAATTTCGACTAATTTTTACTTTAAACCGGTGAGATTTCCCGTAGTTACGAAAGAGCTTATTAGCCTACGGCCTTTGGCCCATTAATTGCTAGGATGGGGTTAGTAAAAAAGTATTCTGCAAATTGAATGTCATTTTGGAGGCATTCTTTTCAAACTATTTAAACCAAATCTTAACACAAAATTATCATTGTAATTACCAGGCCCCGACTTAGCCTAGTTGGAGCCCGGGGCAAAAACCTTTTTGGGGTACCCTCTATTTTACTACTTTAATAATGAAGAAAAAAATAATTATACTATGAAGAAACGTTAATTAAAGAAGTAAACGTAAAATAAAATTTCTATTCGATTTGGGGACCCTCCACTTATGTTGTGGCCCTGGGCAACTGTCCCATAAGCCCCTGCCTTAGTCAGGTCCTGGTAATCACATAGTCATGTACAAATTTCCCTAAATTTAATTCACTGATTTATTTTTATCATAAATCGCCAGCAGGGAAAACCACCTGATGGATTTGGTTTCATATTTAATGCATATATTCTATATTTTACAATTTTATCCAATTAATCTTATTCGAAATTATTATGCTAACTTATATTTGGGCGACCGTACAGGCAGACCTTTTTGTTTTTTACAAAGTTTAACAGATTTTGTGAAAAGTTTGGTAGAAATATAAACATTTTTTACTAAGCTCATATAAAAAATTTCATCTGTCTTGCTGAAAGAAGCGATTTTGAGTTATGAATAATCCAAGACGGACCGACGGACATTCTATTTTTATGAATTAAAGAAGTTTGAAATCTGGAAATTCATCAAAATCTCAAGTTTTAATATATTTTAATGATGTTCCTTCATTATTCATTATTATCAAGTGACAATTAGGAATTCACAAAATTTCGCGCTAATTAAAAGGAAATGAAAAATATTTAATAATAATTAAATAATAATAATAATAATAATAATAATAATAATAATAATAATTAAAAAAAATTATTATTGCAACATTTTTTTTAAAAAAAATTAAACCTGATGTAATTAAGAAATAAGTTTTTTTTATGTCGCAATGCACATATTCTTTTATTATTTAAACCTTTTAATTTAAAGTTTTTTTCCCCCTAAGATTAATAATGTTTTTTTTAACCAATGCTAACCCTCCCACTCCCCAACCAGTAAAATATTTGAATGCAAATTTATAGGCTTCTTTTGAATAGATAACTTAAAAACCTGCCAATAAATTTTTTTCGCATTTTCTCAGAATTTTCCGATTTTAGTGACAGTGTAATTAGATTAGAAAAGTTTTTTATATATATATTTGGGATATTCAAGGAACTGATAATGAAATGATACGAGCAAATTGGATCATTTCGTTCTATTAGCATCCGAGTCCAAAAACTCGTATTTGAATGAACAAGAAACCGAACTGAGGTCATAGTAAACAAACGGTCTGAAGATCACAACAAATCGGAAAATTTGAATCTGTTTAGTGCCATGTGATTAAATTTTTTGGCTTGTCATGAATTCGCCAAGGCCTGAAGTAAGATGTTAAGAAATTTATGTTTGTCGATTTGTATGAATTGTTTTCTTAAATGTTTTATTGCTCTTTTCCTTTCTGATAATACATATTAAAATGTTATATTTACATTAACGTGTTATATCTTTTCAAATTTTATATTATAATGAAACGATAGAAATCTGTACTGTACAATATCCATAATTTATATATAAAATTAAATATGTTTAAAAGGTTTTTGCTTAAATAATTACTAGTGTATTTAACTATAATAAGAATTATTCCAGTTACTTGGAAAAAGTAACTATTAGCGATTTGGAAATTTAAATTGTTCTTTATAATAATTGCCTGTATAAAAATATTTTATCATAATCTTCACCTTCAAATCATAAACTTTTAAATGCATTTTCTACCATCATATAGACAATAAATCCTGTTTTAAAAAGCATTAATGCAATTGGAAAACTCTTTTATGTGTTTTAAAACTCCCAAAAATATCAGATGTATTTATTCAGCAGTTCAGTAGGCATGCATATGTATCTAGTCTTTTTAACTCTAACATTTATCTTATAAAAATTTCTTGGAATTATTCTAAACCCTCATTGGTTGCTTCTGATACATGAGTAAATTAAAAACAAGAAGTGGAATAACAAATAGTGGAATAGTTAAGAGATCATTTTTTATTGGAAACTTGTAGTAATCATTATTTTGTCTGTGTGCTAATACTTTATATTAATTTAATTTAATGGCTGTGATATATTTAGTTATTTATAAATAAAACATTTATTTTTTAAAGGATTTGAATGGATATTTTATTTAGATATAAATAAAATATAAGCTTTATGAATATAGAAGATCTTAATTAAGAACAATGTCATTTTTGATTCTAGATGAAAATTGCATTTGTTTCCTAAAAATGTGTGTATGAAAAAATGAAATATTAATGACAACTAGCTTTAATATTAGAAGAGACAATAAAATTGAAAATAATTGTTTATTAAATTAAAGTGAAATGACCCCATCTAGACATATTAATGTATCCATGCAAATTATTTGAAATAAACAGGAGAAAAAAATAAGGTAAGAATTACCTTAATTTTTTCTTGAATGTGTTCATAATAATGTAAACTAATTTATTCACATGAGTATTTCTATTACTAGGTCTAATTATAATGAATTTATATTTTGATAGATATATACTTTATATTATTTTAAAATCTTTACTCCATTATGTGCATTATGTTTTGCATTTTCTTAATTCCTATTCCTTAGAAGCAGTTTTTAAAATTGAACACACTTTAACATTTTTTCATCATTGCTTGATTCTAAAATTTACTGTAATTGTTGATAAAATATTTAAAAAAAAGAAAGAAGATATATAAAGCATACCTTATACTGAAATCTATACAATATGAAAAAAAGGTAAAGCATATCTTCATAGTTTGATCAGTATTAACTGATAAAAAAACTGATTTGCTATAATGAAATAAATTTGAATTTTGCTTCAACAATGAAATATTTTATTGTAAAACATATTTAAAATATTTTTTAATTAATTAAAAATAGATTGATTTAAAGATTTATATCATTGAGCATTTTATTTATATATATATATGTATTCTAAGATAATCTAAAAATAAATTTTTATCTGCAAATTATCTCAGATAGATGCCAAAATGTTGACTAATTTTTAACGATTCAAAATTTTTAAATGCATAACTCTGAAATGCACATTCTCAAGACTCATCTTTACTATTAATAGAACTTCAAGCCTTGGTATTAAGTACTTTGTTCGCTGTGTACTAAATGTGACATTTAAAGGCTTCACAATATTTTTAAAAATGGTGACCTGCTCTAGATTCTCTTAATCTTTAGCTTCATTGTAACTCTACATCATGCAATTTATGCCAGTGCTCATGAGATATATGTACCTTTAATGACACATTTTATTATTTAGTGAGATACTTTTTTCCCCGCAGAATATTTTAATATCTTTTAAATGTCATAATTTTGTAATAATTATAAAAAAAAACTTTTAATACTTTACTTTAAAATTTATTTCTGATTAAATGTTATAATTTGATGTATTTGTTATTTGGGAGAAAACTGGATAGACTGAATTTAATTTATTAGGTTCCGGTATAATTACTTATACTGTAATTGACAAAATAAATATATCTGTAAAAAACAGTAGAATAAATAATTAATCATGTCACAAAGAGTTATTTAAGTTAAGAATAATTTCTTTTGGAAGATATCTATTACTGACCGATAAACTTTTTGAAGATGCAGAAAAACATTTCGTTAAAAGATATAAAAATGTTTTGTTGCTACTTGCCTTAAAATTTAGAAAGGAAGGTGGGATAAAAGATCTTTTCTCTTAAATATTGTGCTAGAGAATATTTCAAGCTAAATTTTATACATTTCATGTGATATAATTCTAATTAGAAAAGATTAGTACAATTATATTAAAACGAAACATTGAATATAAGTATATTTTTGATGAAGACATAACATTTTTTATGCTTTCAAAGCATCAAAACATTGTAAAATTTAATTCTGATCCATGTTACTAACTGACAATAGGTGTTGGATATTGTTGAAACTTTATGCTTGGCAATAATGACGATAAAACTGATCTATAGAAATGGTCTACAGTGAATTAAAATCAATCATTGTGTTTATCCTTGTCATAATAAATAATATTCATTATTTATTATTGAAATATATTAATAATAAATAATATTCATTATTAACCACTACTTATTACAGTGCACAGAATATTTTTTATTCTATTATGATATACAGGTTTAGTTTAATAAAATGAATTGAAAATATCTTATTCTGTGATTATAAACACACTATTTTACATTTTTTTTTGGTGATACATATATTTTCAATTCCTGTTTATGCAGTATAAATTTTAGAAGATAACTTCTGCTTTACTATATCAGAATTTTATCAATTTATTAGATTATTTTATAATATTAGCTAACCTTTATTTATTTCTTAAAAATAAAAACAAGTGAGTTAGCATTTTTCTTTGCCTATTTCTTGGGAATTTTTAATTTAGATTAAATTTCATGAGTTGTTAATGTATGCTTTATTCACAACAGAATTAATTATATATTTTTATTTTAGCAACCAACTTTTTAAAATGGAATTTAATTCAATATAAATAATTGAATCAACCTTTTATCCCTTCAGTCAGAACCAACCACTCAGAACCAAGCATGCTTGGGAACTGAACATAGAGGGTTTTGCATTAAACAGACCATCTAACCAGGGCCCTCACTCAAGAAAGCAAATATGAGCACTGTAGGCTTTGGCCCATGTAGGCTGCCATGCTGCTGAGTTTAGTTTTAAATAATTGAATCTTGATCTTAAATGTGATCATCCATTTAATTAAGATTAATGGCTTCATCTTTCTTAAAATGTATTAACAACTAGAGCTATTGGCAAGATGATGAAAATTATTACTTTTGTTGGTACTGTAAGTATGTATAAATGATAGAAATTTTAATGAGTGATTGAAAAACCTTTATGAAAGTAGTGATTTTTAATTTTTGGCCTGGTCTATTTGATGATTTTTTTATCAAACTTTCAGTTACAAGTTTCGATTTATTATAATTTAGGGTTGTTTTTTTATTTGCAATATGAATAAAAAAATGTTTTTAAAAGTTTGACAGAAATTATACTTTTAGCTTTAAATAAAATATTTATGAATTACTTGTCAAAAATTTTCTGTTACATTTAACTATCTTCATATCAAATTTCACTGAAATTAAAATAAAGTTAATAACAGGAATTTTTCCTTCTATCTGCCAAAAGAAGACAAAAAAAGTAATATGTATATGTACAAAATCTTGTAATGGAATTATTCATTGGAAATGTTGTTTAAACATTAAGTGGGAATTTTTTTTTCTTTGAATTGTTTATCAATGGTGGTTTTTTAAAATTAGATTTCAGGAACTATTCTTTTCTTAGTTAATTGTATATAATTAGACAGTAGAAAATGAATTTTTTTATTGGTTTTAGATACTATAACATATAACTATAATAATCTTTAGTGAGAAAAAAAAATATTTAATAGTTTTTTTGTAATCAAAATTGTTTTTCTGCATTAGCTGCTGTCTTATGCTCTGCATCTATTTTATAAAATTTAGAAGAGCTCAAAACACCTTCAGATGGTGATTGTTGAATAAAAACAGTAGAAACTCTGAAATAAAATTCAAGCTTTTACTTTTTTAAATATATGCTTTGCATTTTATATATAATTTGAATAAGCTATAAAATTGTAAAGGTTATTGAATATGACATGGTCAGCATAGCAAAAACTTTTTCTTTAGTAGGAATTGATTACTCTTCTTATCATATGTTTGCTTTAATATTAAAATCATTATATGTTCTCAAAGCAATTATATTTTATGCAATTATTAGCAGCTAAAATATTTACCATGTATTTTAAATACTCATACAATTATTTTATCTATGCATTCAGTCAATTTAGTATTGCATTTACTTATGGCATTTAGATGTTGCTTAAAATCAGAGTGATCAAATATATCAGCAAATATTTAAATCTTTGTATCAATTGAAATGTGACATATACATTTCGAATTGACTTCAAAAGTTTACAAAAATATAGTAGTAAACATGAGAATTAAATGGTAACTAGTGATGTATAAGATGAAATTATTTTAAAATAACTTATTTATAATTTTATGCAGTATATTATGATAATTTTGTACATCAGTTATGTGGAATTTCAATTTTTGCTATGAAGAGTTTAACTTTGAGCAACTGTGTTATTAAAAGCTTCAAGATATTTTTTAAATATTTTTCTATATTATTATTATTTTCATTTGAAATATTCAGCAAAAATACAAGAATATTTTAGATTTCGCATCAATGTTTTAACAGATTGGAGTGTTTTAATTTTATTTTTCATAATTGTTTTAGTCTGTCAGTAATTTAAAAGAATTAAAGAATTACTTCAATGCATATTTGCATTTTTATTTGATGCAATTTTTTAATTGTTTATAAATTAGTAATATTTTAAAATTAATTTGAATGATTTATTTTGAGCTTTTACAACCAACCAACATAACATTCTATTAACACATTTATTTACTTTTCAGATCTATAAATTGAACAATTGAACATTGAATGTTCAATATGTTCAGCAGTGTACATAATTGTTACATCTCAAATTTTTAACACTTGCCATTTTCCCACATCTGCAATTATTGATATAGGTATACAAAATGATGCCCAGCGCTAATGTAAAAGTATTAACCAGTACCCTTTTTTTTTGAATTGCAGTTCTCATACTTCCTTTTCCCTTTTTACCAGAAATTTAAGTAGTAGATTTAAATCTAATATGATCTAGCCTCTTTCAGCAACCAGACCAGCTGTTTAACCTATTAAGAGTGCCGTATACACGCCACCTACAATTTTCAAACGTAATGTTATCCTATGGGAAAATATTATCCCGTGTTTCGTTTGCTATTACGGTGTCTTTATTATGAAGTCATTCTGCCCTCGCAAGAGGGAATAAAAACACAGGTTTCTCCCGAAGGAATTTTTTTTTCGTGCGTGTCAAAATATTTTTAAATATTTAATAAAAATTGAAAAATGTCAAGGGCGCCATTTAAACGATTTTTTTAAAAAAAATCTGTCATAAATAAAATAAAACTAGCAACTGAAACACATTCGTTTTGGTACCTTCTTTCCGATATATATAATTAAAAAAAAAGAAATCAAGAGAATGTGTAAAAACAGCATTTTACGCTTAAACTTGGAAGAATAATTTGAACTCCCCCCTAAATTTCCTTTAACTCCTCCCTTTCGCGGAGGAATACACACTAAACCCTCCTTTTACCACGCGATGGATTGTTACTTTTATTATCTGGTCTTTACCCCGTCTTCAAATTTCCCCCTAAGCATTTTCTTTCTGCTTTTCGTTTTTGTTTTGTTTTATTTTGTTTACCATAACATCTGTGGTCATCTGCCCCTTCACAATCTGCACTCGTTTCAGCGAATACTACCGCAACCCTGAAAACAAAATTAGTAAACTTTTGTAAAAGAATTTGAATTTTGCATATTTAGCAGCATTTCCGGACGGGCTAATTGGTAGCGATAGAATTTCAGAAGTAAAATGCACGGCAAATATTACTCCGGATGAAGTAATAAAAGTTTTTTAAAAAATTTATTTTGGAAAATAAGCAAAGATGAAAAACAACCATTAATAAAAATCATAATTATTATTTTTAAGTGCAGGTCCAGCTGCATATAACACACACATACACACACAAAAAAAACTTTCATTTTCAAAGTGGACGACAGAAAACAGAAAAAATTATTCAGAAATCCAAAATGTTGGTAATGAAAAAATAATTTTCTTTTAATTTGACTGTTTATTGCCAAAATTCGTTGATCTCAGATATCTCGAATGAATAAAACTTTGGATCCTTTTGCGATTATACAGGATCAAAAGAAGAAAAAAAATTAATGGGAAAAAAAGAGGAGAAAGCACTAATGCTTTCGTAGCTTTTTTTCTCTGGATATTTTTATAACTGTACTTTTTTACATAAAATTCATAAATCAATGCTATTTTGTCTGCATTCTTTTTTTGTAAAAATTTTATTTATTTGATCTTGTGTTTATGAGATTTTGTACATACATTTATCTTATTCATATATCTTGCTATAAATAATGGTTAATTTTATTATAAATTGAAAAATAAGATTGTTCTTATCAGAAAAAAACAATTAGCTTTAATAATTCATTTAAAGAAACTAAGATTTAAGAAAATTTATATATTTTTTTATTCTTTACTAATACTTGAATATTCTCAAGTTTCTGAATGGGTTTTCTTCAAAATCGTTGATATCTATAGTCATAAAAGAGTAAAAAATGTATATATGTGTATATATATTACAATAGTTCACTAAGCAATATCTTTATTAAAAAGTCGCCTTTGACGATCAGCTGGTTCAATAGTAGAAAAGATATCTAAAGCTTTACATATTTTATATAACTTTGTTTCTAAATAGCCTTTTTTGAAAAATATTTAGCTATCAAATCTTCAGTTTTTGATAGCTATATAATTGTGTCATATTATTATGTAGGCCTTAAGCAGTTCTGTTCATTATATTACTTATCTCTTACTAATTTTCTGTCAGAGTGCATAAAATTTACACGATAAATTAGAGTGGAGAGGTTAAATTGTAATTAATATAAACGTTTTTTCTTGAAATCAAGTACATCTTCTTTTTTTTAAATATGAAAATTGAAAGCAGAGTCGTTCAATATTGAAATTGTATGTACATTGCAGAATAATTATTATCATGTCAGAAAATATTTTGGGAATTAGGTTTTCTGGTGTCAACAAAAATCCGTAGGTGAAAAATAAACATTTTAAATTTTATTATCCGCACGAGCATATCAAAAACTCAGCTTTGAATAATGTGTTGTCATAGCATTTACAAAAGCTCTAATTTAAAAAAATAAATTAATGACTACAGCCAATAAAACCTGGAATAACGTTATTTTGAGCACGTGATTATATGAAATGTAATGAATAGGAAATATTTTTTTAAACAATAAAAGAGAGAAAAAGTTTTTTTTGGATCGTTTGCAATACTAAAGGAACTCATTCAATGAAACCATTAAAATGAATAAAAATATAATTTAAATTGCCCGAGCACGTGGTGCTTGACCGTTCAAGAAATTATGTTCTGACACGATACATTGAAATATGCATATCAGATTTCATTTAAATCTTTTGTAATTTTCATAACATCTTAAAGAATTATTCAACAGAAATTTCACAGATTTTTCGTAAAATTCAATTTTTAATTTTACTTTCAAAACATTTAAATGATGCAAATATAAATATTTTATATGACTTCAGTCAATAAATGTTCTTATAAAAAAATTAAGAAGTTTACATTTTACACAGTCCTTTTGTCCTAAGGAATCATATTCTGAAAAATACTCTTCATACTTCGAGTTTTAAATAAATAAACTTCCTGTCTTCTGCTATCAAATCTGTTAGTTTTTACATTGAAAAATAATAAATGATGGTATATCACCAAGTTGAAATATACGAGATTCCAAGGAATGACGAGAAGTTTGTCCTTTTAAACAGTTTATTTGTAACAGCAAACTTAACAAGATTTAACAACGCACATATTCTAAATAAAGACATGTAAACAATTAATCCGAGTAAATATTAATTTCTAATTATATTCCGAGACAAGGTATATTCGGTAAGCCATTCTAGAAGCTACCGTCATGAAAAAAAAAAACATATTACACGCGCACACTCACAGATGAGAGCCGAAACTTTTACATGCATATACACATACTTACGATACCACGTGGGTTTAGCGGTTAGCTCCGCCCACATATCAAGTGATTAAATTCGTTTCCAACAACCTGCCCCCGGATGAACCAAGGGGGGTTCATAAAAAATCCGAGTAAATATTCTTGCATAACATGAAAGTTACCTGGTAAACATATGCACTATTAAAGAAACATGAAAACATACAAGTATATCAATTAACTAAAATTGTACAATATATAATATTCAGATTTATGGCAGTTAATATTCAAGAAATTAGGCATAAAGTTAAGAGTTCATGAATACAATTTATACACTTTAGTCCAGTATTTCCAAATTATACAACAGTTGTACAGGTCGCCTGATAGTTGCAGACTCAGTTTTTAATTTGCAAGCCCTCACCTTGCCATCTCTTCCAGGAAATAATTCAAGTATTTTTCCTAGTTTCCAAAAATTACGAGGTAAATGATCATCTTTAATTAAGACTACATCGTTAACCTTAAATTGAGAGCAGTTTTTAGCTAAACTTGAATGGGCCGATCTTAAATTTAGTAAATATTCATTTTTCCACCTGGTCCAAAAAGATCTCATTAATTTTTCACGATAATTAAAAGTTTTAATGAAATATTTCCTAGAAGAAAGATTTGAATCAAGGTGAAGTTTTACAGAGGGCAATGATGTTATTCTCCTTCCTAGAATGAAATGAGCTGGAGTTAAGGCAGTTGGTTCCTCCGAATCACTACTTACGTAGGTGATTGGTCGAGAGTTGATCATGCCTTCTATTTCAATAAGCACTGTTAACAATTGATCAATAGTGAGACACGATTTTCCAAGAGATTTACGTAAGGCAGTTTTGACAGTACGAACCATTCGTTCGTAGAATCCACCCCACCAGGCGGCTCTTTCCACTATAAATTGCCATTTAATACCGTTTTTAGAGTAGAAGTCTTGCACATCAGGATGATTAATCACTTTCCAAATTAATTTAATCTCCAATTCTGCTCGTTTAAACGTGCGAGCATTATCAGAAATCACCACAGAACACAAACCACGTCGAGAAATGAAACGACGGAATGCGAGGAGGAAAGTGTCCGTAGTCATGTCACCAACTAATTCGAGATGAACACTTCTTGTCACAGCACAAGTTATCAGCAAAATATACTGCTTTACACTGGAGTCTTTCACGAATAGGGGACCTGCAAAATCAAGTCCTACCATAGTAAAGGGAGCTGACTGTTCCACTCGAATATCTGGAAGGGGCGCAATCACTTGACTTCCTGGTGAAGAATTAAATCTTCGACAAATAGTGCACTTTCCTAGAAGGGATTTGATAGTTTGTCTGGCCTTTAAAATCCAGTATTTCTCTCGTACTTGCACTAAAGTATGGGACACACCAGAATGAAAAACTCTTTTATGGGATTCCCAAATTAATAATTCAGTTAACTTAGCCTTGGAAGGGAGAATAACAGGATGCTTTTCATAGGGAGATAAATACGATGATTTTCCTAGTCTTCCTGTAACTCGTAGGATACCATTGCTATCAAGAAAAGGGTTTAAGCATAATAATTTTGAGTCTTTAGGCAAAGGTTTATTGTTCTTCAAACAGGTTATTTCACTGGAGTAAGAATCATTTTGAACTATTCTTACCCAATACAGTTCAGCGTACAAAAGTTCGTCAGATGTAAGAGGACCTTTTTCTGTGCTTTTCTTTTTGGATAAATTTACAAAACGCAATACCCAAGCAGTCACTCTTAACATTTTTAGCAAGCAGCTAAAATTTCCTGGATCCATAAGTTTTTCGTAAGCTATAACAGAGCTAACTATAACGCAGGATTTAGATTCAGATATGATTTCAGGATCTTTTGAGTCGTATTCAAATTCTTTTGCTTTAGGCCAAAGATTTTCCGCTTCTTTTAACCATTCAGGACCATGCCACCATTTATTAGAGATTATCAAATCCTTACTGGCTAGTCCTCTGGTCAATAGGTCGGCTGGGTTATGTTTCCCACTACAATGCTTCCAAGAAATGGGATCGGTAATTTCCTGAATTTCTATTACTCTATTAGCAACGAATTGTTTGTATTTGGATGCTGAACCTTTAATCCAGTGGAGAACAATTGTCGAGTCACTCCACA